>CABFPE010001162.1:41258-56119 GCA_900660155.1 Hofstenia miamia | reverse complement strand
ATATATATATAATACCTAACCCTAGTAACTCAGGCTTTTTTACAATATCAACATGTTGATATCAAGTAAAATCAATATCAACGGCAACCCTAGCAATATTACATAAATTTCGTGAGTTTTATAAGCATTATAATTTTCCAATGCTTGGGAATTTAAGTACTTTTCCATTTCTGTTTCTTTATTTCGATTAAATCGATGCATTTAGAATCAGTCCATGGCTTTAAAACATTATTTTCAATTTTTTGAAATATTCGGATGAAAGAATATATTTTTCTGGGCAGCATATATCCAAATAGAAAAGTAAAGTTTTTGTAAAATGTGATACCATTTCATTAAGTATTAATGATGAATATATGGAATTCCAGTTTTCGATTTTTAAATACTGTTTTTGACATTTTCTATTGATTTTTCTCGTATTTTTATCCAAGATTTAGTGGGTTTACAATCTTTTAGAATATTCGCATAAGCAGCTATAAGGCAATGATCTTAGTATGAAAATTCAATACAAAAATAATTATAAGACGAAGCATTTTCCGATATTTTGAAATAATCAAAAGCGTTTTACTATTGGCAGAAATTCTAGAAGGAATTTATTAAGTATTAGTGAAATATTGAAAGTATTGAGAAAATTGCCAAACTTACTTTTTTCGTTGTCGTTTAGAAGATTTATATTCCAGTCTCCCATTATCATTATATTCGTGTTATAACTCAGAGAAATAGAAAATTCATCTTCCATTTGTAAGAAAAAATTATTTATATAAGTTTTATTTGGACAATAAAAGATATTTAGTAATTGGCTACTAAAATTTATGTCTGGATTTCGAATTTCAACCCAAAGACTTTCATAAGTTAAATCTTTTGCTATATCTGTCCTAAGTTTAGCTTTGAGCATTTTTAGTATTAAAAACATGACACCTCCTCCTCCTTTTGTCTTATTAAAATGAAAAGTTGGATTTCTGTCTTTTCTAAATATTGTAAGTTTAGAATTATCGATTGACCAGGACTAATTGTCATGATTTGTAAACCAAGTTTCAGTTATGTCCAGAATAAAGTTTGTATCCAGTTCAGAAATGAATTTTCTAAATTCTGAATTATTTATTGAGGGATTCTGAAAATTTATGTGAATATATTTAGAGGAATTAATTGAATGTTTGAGAATTCTGAGTATTCATAAATATCATCAGTTTTGAAAGTCCCGGGATTAATCTTGATGCCGGATATAACAAACATTATTGTTAGCACTAGAAAGTAGAATAAAGAATGTTTTGTTGTTTTAATGAAAATCCATTTTTTAAATATCTTGAATGTATTCATGCTGTTTCTTTACTTATGTTTATATAGAGATAATGTTTCTCTGACACAGGTAATATTGAATTTTGAGTTAAGAATAATTGAAATTAAATACATGATAGAGAGTGAATTATTGGCGATAGCATAAATTAGAATATTGAATTAGGTTTGTGATGGATCATTCTGTGCAATGGAATTTACTGACTGGAGCCTGGGACTAATTTTCTTCAATAGTAATGAGACTAAAATGAGATTGAAGCCATAAATGAGAAGAATGGTGCCGCGGATTTCACATTACTACTCATAATATTTAGTATTGAAGAATACAGCCTATATAATTTTATTAACATTAAACAGACTAGGGATGCTTTAAGAAATTTTAGTGAGCATATAAAAAATTGGCTAAACGCTCTTAGCTCAAAAACTATTAAAGTAATGCTCAATCTAATGCCACCACGTGATAGAGGAGAGCCTTTTATTTCTTTTTCGCTCTAAATCCACGAACAGGCCCTGACCCATCGAGGCATGCCACGACTTCTGACTTTTCACACTGCACGCCTCAATAAGTTTGGAATGTTTTTGTACATATCAAGAAACAATCAAAATTCATTTTGCTTTCATGGTTTCAGAATCTTCTAAATACATGAACAATAGGTATGAAGAGAATATAAATCTTTTTTAAAAATTCGAAATTTTCAAAGAAAACTTGTTAATTTTTTGAACAACTTCAGCCACAGTAATACGCTTTAAAAGAAATTTTCAACATTGCATTAAAGTTCCCATTAGACGCACTCATTCGCCAAATTTTTCAAATAACTAATAGGCTGAGAGAAATGTGGCAAAACGGTTTGTCCTTTCAAACAGACGCCACGGTACTTAAGGTTTATATGGAGATCAACTTTCATTGAACATTTGCAATTCAAATGTTGGACTGTTATTAAAAGTATCTTTGAATTTTGCACATTATTGTGAGCTGAATCATCAAGTTTAAACTAATTTTCAACTATATCAGATTGCCCAGAGTCAATAATAGCACTGTAGACATTTAAATATTATATTAGACATCTATAAACTAATAATTGAATGCTGCTATAGTTGGTAGAAGGAAAAAATAAAACTAATTAAAGTTCTCATTTCAAAAATAATTTTTTTCATTTGGTATTTCATTCTGAACAATCAAATAATTTGATAATGATGCTTAAAAAATTCAGAAATAAATTATTTTGAGTTACTTGCTATCAAATCTACTGTCTCAAACAATAGTATCCCAAAATGTATCATAAATATCCAAGAAAATTTATCAATTTGATATTTCACATTTGAGTTAAAATTGAATAATTGTCCTGCTCTTGCACACCTACTGCTTAAAACGTGCTGGCATGATGCATGACAGCAAACTCTAATTCCCCCTTCACCACACAATAGTTGTGCAATAACTATTTCTTATAGTGCAGAGGTCGAGGAATATGTACATGCGAATATAATTTTAAAACTGTTTTTAAGTTGCAGTCTATGCCACATATAGAAGTTTTAACATTAAATGAAACATGACAATTAAAATTGGTTACTAGATAAATAAACAAAACAGTAATGTTGAAAAAACATTTTTCAGACTAAGGACCATTTTGATATGATTGTTATATCAATATTTTGTTTCATTTTGCAAAAGTTCTAGGGATTCTAATTTCACAAATATTTCAGGGGATGCTTAGCATCCCCTTGGCTACCGGCCTGCTACTTCTTTATCACATTTATACTTAATGTTTTCTCCTTCATAGTTGCCTAAATTGTTAAGACCTTATTAAATATATTGCAAATGTCTTTAACATTTCTAATTTCATGTACAGAAATAAATCCTTTGTTTTTTTGTTAAGCAATAAATTTATAAATATTCATTTTGACTTTTGAGTTTCCATTTTTCCAAATTTTGATTAATTATATTGGTTGTAAAAATTTCTCATTTTTATGTTGCATAAGTTCGTGCTAATTGGGATTTCGTTTCTAAACATTATTTTTAAACTCAACAATTGAACTATGAAATAACTTACCAATTGAAATGAAACGAATCAAAAGTCACAGTAAATTTAAAAGTCAAATCAATGACTACCTCCGCAAGCAACACATCTCTAAAATCGGTTCTATATAATGGAAAGGAATTTGAGTTTTTCAAAAAACATTACTAGTTAAAATAATTAGCAATAAACTGGGAAAACTGTAAATTCTGCATCCATGTTTTTGTTGTTGTGTTTTATTGTTTTTGTACTTCATGTTATTATTTACGCATTACGTGTAGTATTAGCAGCTTTTGTTGAGGTGTTTAGTTATGGCAATGTACTTAGCAAGAAATTCTATTCTATTTTATTCTATTTTATTTTGGGCAGTATTTATCAAAATGTTAAATTTGCATATTTCAAAACTGATTGGACATTTCCTTAGAAGTTCAAGCACTATGCAGTTTAAAAACAATATCTAGTATATTTCTAAATATAATGATTCTTGAATCAAATTGCTGGTAGTCCAAACAACTTTACTTTAGACTACAATTGATAACTGTCTTCTTTGTTTTCAAAATTCAAAGTAAGTATTATGCAATTTGAATATGATGTAGTGGTTGACAGATTAGTCAAGATGAAGTGAGAATACAATAACACAATGATGGCAATGTTAATGTTTATCTATCAGGCTTTCTGCTCACGAAATGGACTCAAAAATGGAAAATATACTATGTAGGATTCTTTATAAAAACACATTATAAATTGCCTCGGATTCATCATAACTGCAAATAAACTGAAATAAATGAGGTTTTTTTGCAAAAAGCACTTAGTATTTGAGTTTTTTTGTACAAATATCTTTAGTAATGTATTCATTTTGGAATCGCTTGAGTTCATTATCAATTCATTATTTGTAATCTCAGAAGCACTCCTCAGGAAGTTCACTCTTGAGGTTATTTTCAAGTCATTGAAAATAACAATGGGAGCTTATTTGAATTGTCTATCGCCCTTCTAGATTTTAACAAAATACTCCACATTGCTAAGCTGTGACAAACATATTATGTAAAAATTTGGATGGTTTATAATGATATACTGTACTTTGAAGGTAACATGTCTTAGCAACAGGTAGCAACTGTTTACTTTATCAGTAAGTGAAATAGAGGTTTATAAATGACATATTGCCATGAAAAAGAAAAATGAAATACATTTTAGAATGAAATTGATCCAACAATGACACACAATGTTATTACAAGAAAGTATTTCTACGGCTTTTGCTTACAATACTAATCTTTTACATGTTCTCATTTAGCTTTTACTCAGATGTCATAAGCACCCTTGAGAAGTTTTCTCATTGTTCAATTGAACCTGTGTGCTAAGATATACTTGCCAACCTTCGAAATTCACGTTGAACAAAGATCATTTCTTAGATATAGTATCTATCAATATACATAGTCATAAGCATTAACTTTTGCAAAAGTTATGTACATTAGTGAAATTACCATAGCAAATAATAGAAGAGAAAAATCCCTTTGACAACACAGTTGAATGCATATTATTTATAGCATAAAAAAACAATATACAACTACGGAGAAGTGATGGTTTTGTCAATCAAGTATTTGAAAATTAGTGTGTTATCACATTTTTTATTCCTAAGTTGATCTCAATAAAATGTTTCCTTTCTTCACAGTGTTATTTTGGCTAATCCTCAAAACGCAAACCATTGTATTTGAATATCAAGAAGTGTTAACATGTTCATTGTTATATTAACGATACGTAGAGACTAATCCAAATGGTTTGTGTGGGTGGTATTGATGTGATCCTTTTGCACTATCTTTTTGTCTTTAAAAAAAATGCTCAATTATAATTCAATTTTTTATATTAAGTTTAGTTTTATTCATTGCAGCTAAAAAGAAATTAGTGCTATATGTAAAAAAGCACAATGTCGCACACATAAACACAAAAATATTTGAAATTGTTTAAGTTCTTAATGAATTTTAGAAAATCTTTTTATTCTTTCAATCATTTTATTAAATCTCTGTTTAACGTGCAATTTTTTCCGGCTACAAATACCCAAAACTCTTCCCTATATAATGTGTTAGGTGGTTATGTTGTATCTGGAAATAACGTTTGATTTTTCCTCTGCCTCACACACTTAACTATGAAGTGATCCCTCAGCTTATACTTGTTTTATTAAACTTTTAAAATTCTCAATTACATAACAGATTAAAAAAATACGTAACAAAAATTAAAAATTAGACAAATAAAAGTAAATCAAAGTCCGTATAGGCCGAGTCAGCAATGAGATTGGACAAAATAAATTTAATCTATTAGTAACATTTTAAAAATATCTGAAATGCGTTTCTTTGCCACCTCTCTAAATACACGGGTTGAAATTGATTATAAAGTGTTATTTAATCTTAACNTAAAAAAATGCTCAATTATAATTCAATTTTTTATATTAAGTTTAGTTTTATTCATTGCAGCTAAAAAGAAATTAGTGCTATATGTAAAAAAGCACAATGTCGCACACATAACCACAAAAATATTTGAAATTGTTTAAGTTCTTAATGAATTTTAGAAAATCGTTTTATTCTTTCAATCATTTTATTAAATCTCTGTTTAACGTGCAATTTTTTCCGGCTACAAATACCCAAAACTCTTCCCTATATAATGTGTTAGGTGGTTATGTTGTATCTGGAAATAACGTTTGATTTTTCCTCTGCCTCACACACTTAACTATGAAGTGATCCCTCAGCTTATACTTGTTTTATTAAACTTTTAAAATTCTCAATTACATAACAGATTAAAAAAATACGTAACAAAAATTAAAAATTAGACAAATAAAAGTAAATCAAAGTCCGTATAGGCCGAGTCAGCAATGAGATTGGACAAAATAAATTTAATCTATTAGTAACATTTTAAAAATATCTGAAATGCGTTTCTTTGCCACCTCTCTAAATACACGGGTTGAAATTGATTATAAAGTGTTATTTAATCTTAACAGGCCTCTTTAAGAAAATATCGTATTTCACCAAACAAAGGAATCATCAATGTCAGAAGTTATCTTACATTTTACAATTACTTCAGCAATCTTCAGGTGTATAAATGTATAATGAATTCCAATCTATTAAAAAAAATTAAATTTTCTATTTATTACTAGTTTTTTTCTAAAAAATTTGCAAGAAAATTTAACTGCGAATTGGTGTTATAATTACATTTTAACACTTTCTTGCATTCCGGTTACATATGTTGTCAGTGTTTAGGCCTATGAATCTCCCAAACACTTTACTGGTTATATCATTCTGTACACAAACGTTATTACCATTTCTTGTGAATGACCATCAGAGGGCACTAATAATACATGTATATTTTTAATTTTATTGTTCTGGGTTGAAATAAAAAGTTCTATGCAAGAAAGGGTTAAAATTGTTTCAAATAGGGAAAAATAAGGTTAGCAAAAAGCGTAAATGTTCATTGTGAACTCACTAATTTTAGCAGAACAATCTGCCAGGAATTTTTCTTCGATAATTTGCAATAGACATATTTAAAATACCCGGGCTTGAAATATTAATGAATGAAAAAATGATACTTTACATGTGCAAATTGAAGTCTCTAAGAAATTGATATTTGAAAGTCCACATTATTTCAATATAAATTATACTGTATAATTTGTAACTCCTACACGGTATTATATTGTCAACAATTTAAAATTAAACGCATTTTTTGAGGAGCGAACTTTTACAAGAAAATAATTTAGAAATGAAATGCATTTTTAAAACAAACATGCTATAGTTAATATCACGATATCCCAACGTACGTTCAGTAACTATTTGTTCATGACTAAACAAATAGACCTTTTACTATAGATATTTACTGAACTAACTACACAACATGTACTGTATATAAACAACATATTTATGAAGAGAAAAACAAATATTTCAAACATAAAACAACTGAAATGAAAAAAATCCTTGAAAATGCCTTAAAAAGTCTCCCAATATTTGTCCACTTAAAGAAGCAATATTTGCAAATCGCGATATACTGCTTCTTAAAAAAAGCATATCTATATTATACTAAAGCTGTCTTCCATTTGGAAATGCAAAACTTTAAAAACCTATTTACAAGATGACACGCTGGAAGTATTGTTTACCTCATAAAATACATAAAAAAGTTATATCCGAACATTCGGATACACAGCGCATATTGTTGTATAGGAGTACTACAAACAATGCACAATACATAAGTCAAATATTGCAGAATATTATATTGAATTGGAAAACAACAATTAAAAGAATAAATAGAATTGGATATATATATATTTATAAACAATATATTTTAATTAAAAATAAATTACAAATTTAATTTAAAAAATTATACAGAACTAAAATACAATTGCTAGCACACTCACTTAGGAGATGTTTCACCTCCAGTAGTTTTTAAAATATCAATAAAAGTATCTAAATTGAAACGATCTGTAACATGCACTGCTCGATGTTTACCAACAATCCTTGCTGAGAGAATATTATTTGAGTCGTCATCAATTAACAATATTTCGGCACAATCAATTCTCTGTCCTTTACTTAAATAATAGTCTACCACTGATGCGATATGTGGTTCTTTTCCAACTTGAGGCGCCCAACTAGGACGAACCCAATCATCAGTTTCTCCTCGAATTTGCATTTTCTCAATCAACTCTCTAAACAATTTCATAAATTTAATTCAAAAATATGAAATGAAAGCATAGATAAAATTTAGTACTAAACTCATAAAATTCCTTTAAGTTCTTCAGAATAGCTTTAGTACAATTTGCTATTACAAACATATTTCAGCTTGATCGAATCCAGGATTGTTATAGTGAACAGATATAGTTGAGCAATCATTTAAATAATGGGTATTCCTAAATATATTGATTTTTTATTTTATTGTTTTCGTCACTGCCTTGGTAAATGTTCAATCAAGTCCTATGCGTAAAAGCTAATAACGAGAACTGTCTCTCAAAACTGGACATACTGGGCAGCTACAACTAGTTAAACAGCCAAATTGACGAGTGCGCCCGCCTTCTATCACGCGACCGCGGAAGTTACTGACTATGGCTCCTCTAACCAAAATTGGTTGGATAATATGCTATAATTTGACATTGTAAATCTATGCACGACTTAGATACATTGAAATACACCATCTCAACACATCAGTCTATAGAAATTTACAAGTTTTGGATATGCCTAAATTCTAAATTTTAAAACATCAAAAAAGTACGATTACATTTTAATGCCTTAACACAAATAGTTCATGCGAAAAGTGATTTTCTACTAAAAACTAATGTTGAGCAGGGTAAAATAATAGAAATAATGTTAACATCGAAGAAGGAAATCACAAGTGCATGATATAAATTAGTGATATATACTCGTTGTTTATAAACAAATTGCATTTATATAAAGAAATTGTAAGCAAAAGCGCGTGCCTTGCAAATTATACCCACCAAATCTAACAAGAATTCTCGGCTGGTATTTCAATTTAGTGCTAAACGTTGGATTTCTCCGTCAGAATTACTAATTACCCATGACTGACAAGTTTTATTGAATGATATAAAGTTACATGACGCCTCTGGTGTTGAGTTTTTTATTCATAGGGAAGAGGGAACAATACAGGATCGACAGTTGGTAATTAGTTGAAAAAGCTTTAGTAGAAATTCAAGCACCAATTAGCACAAAGTTGCGGTAACGAATGTGTAGACGAGCGACTCTTACCTCAAAACATGTACAAAGTGTTTCAGCTAGAAGGGCATGTATGAATGAGGAGCTAGTGGAAACGACAACTCACAAGGGTTAATTTCGAAGACTTAAAACATCAAACTTCTTTGTGGAATGCCCTAAAAGAAGATTCTTGTGTCTTGTTTTTTGTGGTGATTTTAACATGCCGGGCATCGACTGGGGATCGCTTCACAGCAGCAATGAATATGAAGCCAGTGTTCTGAACTCAATTCTGGAGAATGGGCTCTATCAAGTTTTTGATACCACCGGCACCCAACTTGATATTATTTTGACTGATGCTACTGACCGCATATCCACTGTTCTTGCGCCTCGGTGTGACTTTTCGGATCATGACGCTGTTGTTGCCTCTATCCTAACTAATAATAATAATAATAATCAATGACTTTATTTAGCCGCTGAAGGCATACACAACAAGAAAATAAAAACAAGTCAAGTTTTACGGCAGCGAGGACAGTCACAGGAGATGAAATAGGAGCAAATGGAAGAGTAGGCGAAGTCGGAGAAGGGCTCAGCAAAGAGGAAAGCCATCAAAGATTTCTTGAAGCTCGGTGGTGGGGAAAAGAAATCAATCGCTGTTGGAGGGTTGCGAGTCAAGATGTAATTAGCAGCAGTACAAGCACGATTGAAAAACGAGTGAAGGGTGCGATGTTTCTTTGTACGACGAATGGAGAAGGTGACAACATCATCAGAGTGAGTGCAGCACGAATTAGAGAACTTAATGAAATCAAAAGGATCAAGATCCAATTTGCGAGTCAGTAGTCGATTGAACAGAAGGAGATCACAGGCATGGAAGTAGAGTGACAGCGGGAGAGTGGAGAATTTCAGCAGAGCGTCTTTATAGTCCAAAGAGGAAATCCATTTGAAAGCGCGTTTCTGGAAACGTTCCATGGAGTGGAACAAAGCACGAGAAGGCCCCCCAACAAGGAGCGCGTAGAGAAGAATGGCGCGAGGAATGGACTTGAACAAAGAGAGTTTCACAGTGGACGAGGTATTAAAAGGAACATTACGGAAAAGGGCAAATAGCGAGGAATTAGCTTTGCGGAGACGCAAAGACACATGTCCAGTCCAATTTAAGTTTGCAGCAAGTTGAACTCCAAGATGAGTGTGATGAGGCGCAAAGTTCACAGGTAGAGGCAAATCAGAAGGGGGAGCCACAGAAAAGGAAATACCACATGTCTTGGTAGTGCTAAAATCAAGATGGTTGACAGAGGACCAAGTAGACAAGTGCTCAAGATCAGAAAAAATGTTCGAAGCAAAAGACCAACCAAAATCAAAAATCGCAGTGTGGTCGACATACAACAGGCAAGACGAGTTGAGAACAGAATGAGGGAGGTCGTTAATGGCAACGAGGAAGAAAAGAACAGCAAACACTGAGCCTTGAGGGGCACCACTAGTAACGGGGACAGGAGAAGAGATAGTTGATTTTGACAGACTGGGGGCGATTGGTCAGGTAAGACTGGAACAGTTCGATGAAATCCAATCCATAACCAAATAAACGTAACTTGTCAAGCAGAATGTAATTAGGGAGGCGATAAAACACTTTTGAAATGTCAAGAAAGATAATGCAACCAGGATCATTACTATCAGAGTGAAAGTAGCAGTTTTCGATCAGAGTGAGCAGGTTAGTAATCGTAGAGCGACCAGGAAGGTTGCCATGCTGAGAGGAAGAGATGAGGTGACGAAATACATAACGAAAAACAAGACGTTCAAAGATGATAGACAGTCGAGATAGAATAGCTATTGGGCGGTAGGACGTGACCTGCGAGGAGGGAAGCTGATTAGATTTTAACAGCGGAGAAATCCAAGATGTCTTCCAACAGGCGGGATAGCGTTTAGTGGAGCAAATGAAGGAGTAAAGATGCTTTAAATGGATAGAAAGCGTGGAGGAGGTTTCATGAATTACAAGGGAAGGAACACCATCAGGATAACAAGGACCAGACAACTTGCAAGATTTAAGCATGAGAGAAATATCATGAGCACTGAAGACCATATCACAAAGTCGGATTAGCGGGGAGGCAGCAGGCGGACCAGGGCANCAAACGAAGGAACGCCGTCAGGATAACAAGGACCAGACAACTTGCAAGATTTAAGCATGAGAGAAATATCATGAGCACTGAAGACCATATCACAAAGTCGGATTAGCGGGGAGGCAGCAGGCGGACCAGGGCACATGGAGACAGGTACAGAGAAGTTAGAGGCAAAATACGCGTTGAACAGATCAGCTTTCTCCAGGTCAGAGTGAGCAGAAAGAAGATTCCATCTCAAATTGGGGAGCTCAGGCTTAGAATGAAGAGAACGCAGGAAGGAATAAGAGTCTTGAAGAGAACCGGACGAGAAGCTAGACAGAAAAGAGACTGTCAAGTTCCATAAAATTGATAACATCTTCTGTGAGAGAAGCAAGCTTCTTAGAAGTTTCTTCCATCTTTTTCGTTCTCTCCTCCTAACACCTACATTCCCTAAAATATGGAAAACTGCCTTAGTTGTTCCTATTTTCAGAACGGGAAAAATCGTTCCCGACAAGCCTGCACTTTTTATCGGCCAATTTCTATTCTTTCTCACCTATCTCTTACCTTTGAAATAGTTATACTGAACCCTATTTATCCGATTCTTCAACCACTGATTTCAAAATCTCAGTACGAATTTATGTCGCATAAATCTACTGCACTCTCCCTTCTACAATTCCTCGATAGTGTCTATTCTCACTTTGATCATAATGTTACTCTTTTTTTGGTCTATCTTGACTGACAAAAAGGTTTTGATAAAGTTCCTCATTGTATTTAACTGAGCAAACTTTCGAAACTTGGTATTGACTCTTCTTTCATTACTCTCATCTCCGACTATCTCCACTTCTCCACAATATTCATCAATGATTCTATGCCGCACGTTTCTGACTTTAATTCTGATTGCATGCTATATGCTAATAACACTCGCATCCTCTCTTCTGTTTCGAATAGTATACAGTCAAGCAATGTTTAGGCTGAACTCTGGTCATGTATTAATGGACTTCCATTCAATATCTTCAAAACGGAAGCTCTTCTTTTCTGTTCCTCCAAAACTTTCTTACCTCCTGTTTTCTCTCTAAATGATACTCCTATACATTTTAACCCTAATGTAAGTGATCCTGTTGAAATAATTTCCTCCTCATTTTCCTGGTCAAAACATGTTTCATTAAAAACTAAGAAGTTCTCCTCTTCTCTCTATTTCCTTATATCACCACTGCCAAGTTCACTTAATTCTCCTTCGAAATTAATTCTCTTTAAATCATATTGTTTCTCCACTCTCTGCTATAATTCCCAATGCTGGTATCTAAATTCCTCTTCTTCTATTAAACTTGACAGGCTATTTAACTGCCACAGCCTTTCTATCTCCTCTGCTAACTCTCTATACTTGTCTATCTTCTCCTTCTCCTTGCTTTCTATATTCCTGTCCTTTGGTACTGCTATGTCTATCACTGTTCCTAACTTTCTCTTTGTCTACAACTACTATGTCTGGTTTCCTTGATTCTATCACCTTGCTTGTCTGGATGTTGAAGTCCCACAGTATCTTAACATTATCATTTTCTATGACGCCTTTTGGCTTGTGCTCATACCACTTGTCTCCATGCTGCCTGCACAAGCTCCAATGTACTATTCTTCCCACCTTGTCATGCCTGAACTTATACTCATTCTGTACCAACTTCTCACACCCAGTTATCAGATGATCTACTGTCTCCGTCTCTTTCTTACATAGCCTACACTTATCACTTACTTCCATTCTTCTGTCTATATGCTTCTTCACCCAGTTTGTTCTTATTGCTTGCTCCTGTGCTGCCATTATCAGTGCTTCTGTTTCTCTTTTAGTCCTGCTTTCTTTAACCGCTTGTTGCTTTCTTCTCTGTCACATTTTTCTGTGTTCCTCCAGTATTCTCCATGCATTGCCTCCAGTATGCACCCTCTAGGTTGTGCTTCTACATATTCCTTCAGCCCTAGTGCTTCTGCTTCTACAATTTTCTCCCTTATGCTTCGCCAAGTACAACCTATCAACATTTTCATTTAAGTTGAATGCTCTCTGCTGCTAGTATCTTCCTTGTCTTCCTGTCTAATTCCCTCAGTTCATTCTTGTTCCACCTAACTATTCCTGCAGAATATCTCAACACTGGTATCGCCCATGTATTAATTACCTTTATACTATTTTTCTCATTTAATGCTGACTTCTGTAGTACTTTCCTTACTCTCCTCTTGTACTCATTTCTTAACCTCCTGTTCATTTCCCCATGATCTGTTCTATCTTTCTCTATCACACCTAAATACTTGTACCCCTCTTTGATTTCCTCAATCTTATCCCCACTGCTCGTCCTCAAACCATCTCCATCTATGCACTTGCTTCTGATCATTGTCACTGTCGCACACTTTCCTAATCCAAATTCCAACCCATAATCTTTGCTTGCCTTCTCCAATGTCTCCACTTGCTTCTGCAACATCTTCCTTGAACTAGCATACTTCTTCAGGTCATCCATGTACCATAGATGACTCACTGCTCTACCATTCTTCTCCAGCTTATACCTTATGCCTGTCTCGTTTAACGTTTCTGTGATGGGGATTAAGCTAACTACAAACAGTAGTGGTGCTAAGCTGTTTCCCTGGAATATACCCCGTCTAAACCTCAACCTGTACCCGTCTATCTCAGTCTGCCACTTTCCCATCTCCCCTCTAGAAACTCAACCCATTTCCCGTGAAACTCCATTGGCCTCTAGCGTCCTCAATACCCACCTATGCGATATGCTGTCATACGCCTTCTTGTAGTCTATCCATGCCATTGCTAAGTTTGTCTTCCTTCTACAATTCTTCACTACTGCCTAGTCTATCAACAACTGATCTTTGCATCCTCTCGTCTTTGTCCTATATCCCTTCTGCTCCTCTGGTATCAACCTATTCTGTTCTAAGTAACATGCCAGCCTACTTGAAATCACTGAAGTTAGCAATTTCCACGTTGTTGGCAGACATGTTATTGGCCTGAAGTTGCTTGCCTCACTACCTTTCTTTGGGTCCTTCTGTATCAAAAATGTCCTTCNTTGCATCCTCTCGTCTTTGTCCTACATCCCTTCTGCTCCTCTGGTATCAACCTATTCTGTTCTAAGTAACATGCCAGCCTACTTGAAATCACTGAAGTTAGCAATTTCCACGTTGTTGGCAGACATGTTATTGGCCTGAAGTTGCTTGCCTCACTACCTTTCTTTGGGTCCTTCTGTATCAGAAATGTCCTTCCCACTACCATCCACTCTGGACACCCACTCACCACACACTCCTCCAATGCTACTGCTAGTCTCTCATGCACACTTGTGAACTTCTTCAGCCAATCCATGTACCTCATCTCTGCCTGGCGCCTTCCAGTTCTTCATCTCCTTTACTGCCTCCTTCAGCTTTGCAGTTGTGATTACTTCTTCTTCTTGCCTGACTTCCTTCTGCGTCTGCACACTTTCTATTTCTGGTCCCGCACTTCTCCATATATTCTCCCAGAACTTTACTGCATCTTCGCCTGCTCTAGCTGTAGCCTTTTCTCCTGCATCTAGTTCTTTGTAGAATCTTCCTTCTTTAGTCTCAAACTTCATATCGTCTCTTGCCTGCTTCGCCCTTGCCCTATATTTTCTTAGTTTCTCAGCTTCTGCAACTAATCTCTGCTTTAGCTCTTCTCTTGCAGTTTCTATTGTCTTCCCTTTACCTACCCTGCATCTGTCCTGCACTGCCTTACTTGTCCTGATCTTCCCTATTTGCTGCCTAATCTTTGCCACTTTATTCTCAATTCTTCTCTCCCATGCTGGCTTGCTGTCTCC
>CABFPE010001162.1:16583-37572 GCA_900660155.1 Hofstenia miamia | reverse complement strand
TTAGATTTCAGTTATGCCCCCTAATTTCGCTGTCCGACCTCAAAAATTTGAGCGATGCCAAGTTTGCCTCCGCTGTTGTTGGTCTGAAGAAAGATGCCATCATTTCGTTGTTGCGCCAAGCGGTCACTGCTCTCTCTACCTCGACTCCGTCCTCCAATGATGGCTCTGGCGTCATATCATCCTTATCTGAATCCCTCGCTCAACTCTACTGACACTTATGAGTCTGCAGTTTTAGAAGTTTATGCCTGCTATTCTCTTGAACAACTTGTATTTTCTCCTACTTCCAGCTCCTCTCTGCTTGATTTGGTTCTGTGCTCTCACCCCGATTACATATTTGACATATCTGTAATCCCTGTTCCTGCTAAGCTGTCAGATCACTCATTCGTCAGCTTCAATCTGTTTGTCAACTCTACTTNGGATGAACTGCTTAGGAGGATGCGGTAGAGCAGGAGGAGGAGCAAGCACGGGTGTGAAACTTGGAGCAGGATGACTGGGGAGAGATGAGACAGAACGTGAGGCAGCAGCACTGTAGGAGAACATTTGGGATTGTAGTGAGGAGACATCAGAGGAAAGCTTTGTGAGGGATTCAGATAAGGATGATATGACGCCAGGGCCATCATTGGAGGCCGGAGTCGAGGTAAAGAGAGCAGTGACCGCTTGGCACAACAACGAAAGGATGGCGTCTTTCTTCAGACCACCAACAGCGGAGGCAAACGGGGCATCACTCAAATTTTTGAGGTCGGACAGCAAAATTGGGGGCATAACTGAAATCTAATTAAACTGTATAATAAACAGGCAAATAGGGTTAACAGCACAATTTTGCCTACTCTAGGGGAAATTATGAGAAACTCAATCGTGATTTGGCTTCGTGTGGTTTTGATGTTTTTTCTTGCCCAGATCTTCTACTGGAATCAATTTATCACAATATTCATAGATTTTCCCGAATGCACATCCCCAGAAAGACACTCCGTCGTGCATGAGCTCCGTTGTTTATGTCATCTCACTCTATACACCTTGAAAATCAGTTACAAACGGCGCGTCGAAATAATTCGGGCTTCGTTGAATCCCTGTCTTGCGAGTTGTCAGAATCGCTAGAGCTTGACAAAGTCGTCTTTATGCAGCATCGTATTTCCTCTCACCATGAGACATTTTTGCTTTTGCGGAGCCTGCGTAAGAAGACATCTCTTCCTCCTGCCTTTACTTTTGATGGTATTACTGTTAGTGGGGACAAAGCTATTGCTGAGAATTTCAATAAATTGTTTGCGTCGGTGTTTTCTCCTGGATCACCGACTGCAATTCTTAGTGCAAACACAAAACCGGAAATTTGCCTAAATGACATTACTTTTAGTCGAGACCAAGTTATGATGGCGCTACAGTCTGTAAAATCTGGCTCGTCGTCTAGCAATTCACTTAGTCCGACATTGATTCGTCCTATTGCCTCTGGGATTGTGGATTCTGTACTTTGTCTTTTCAGTTCCATAATTGCTACAGGAGTGTTTCCATCAGCATGGAAATCAACCATGTTCGCCCTGTCTTCAAGAAGGGGAGCCTAACTATGGGAAAGAAATATAGACCGGTTTCTATTCTTCCTGCCCTAAGTCTTGTCTTTGAGCGACTGGTCTTTCGACAAATCGCGGGGGTTTTTGACTCTTTGCTATCTCCCCAGCAATTTGGATTCAGAAAGAATCGTTCCACAACAGCACAACTTCTGGCCTTTACAGATCATCTATTTAGTTCATTAGATGATGGTGACCTGCCCGCTGTTTTATATCTGGACATATCCAAAGCATTTGATTTATTTGACCATTCCTGTGTCCTGAGGAAACTTTCTGATTTTGGGTTTGATGAGAGGTTTGTTCATTTCTTTCACTCTTATTTATCCGATCGTAGCCAGCGCGTCATCATCAATGGAACTTTGTCTGATATAGCACCAGTCACAAGTGTGGGCCCGCAAGGTTCCGTTTTTCTTATAATGCTCTTACTGGTTTACATGGATGATCTGCCGCTATCACTCAATCTTCCCTCGTTTTTGTTTGTAGATGACACGAAGATCTGTGGCACTTACTCGGAATTACCACAGGTGCAGCGAGCAACCGACCAAGCTATGCTCTGGGCTGTTGAAAATAAACTGAAATTCAACACAGACAAGTTTGACTTTATCGTCTTCAAGTATGTCAAGCCTCCAGAGTGCATAATTTCAGCTGGTGGTGACGTGATTACCTCTAAAGACATCGTTAAAGATCTTGGGGTCACATTTTCGTACAATATCTCCTGGTCTGCCCACATCAACCACCAAATCAAAAAATCCTCTCGCCAGTTGAACTTACTGAGGAGAAACATCCCGTTTTCTGCCGGGCTCAAAGTGAAGTTGACTCTCTACAAGACAATGATTATCTCTATTCTGATGTATGCCAGTCCAGTCTGGTCAGCACGCTTGTGTCAGCTAAAATTGATGGAAAACATACAAAGGAGAGCTCTGAAATGGATATTAGGTAGAGATTTTGAATCGGATGAAGTCTATGCCATGTGTCTTTCCAGTGGTAATCTCCTCCCATT
Organism: Hofstenia miamia; assembly: GCA_900660155.1. Taxonomy (NCBI): domain Eukaryota; kingdom Metazoa; phylum Xenacoelomorpha; order Acoela; family Hofsteniidae; genus Hofstenia; species Hofstenia miamia. Next base: position 35,016 of record CABFPE010001162.1, on the reverse strand, counting down.
GCCATTTCAGAAGGCCTACAATGACTTATGCATGTTAAACACAATCCTAGTTGACTTACCTGATGCCATAGGAACGATTTTTGAATTTGATCACCCACCGATTGCACATCGCTCAGCAAAATTTATGAAGTTTCGCACAAAGGCTACACGAAGAAGACCAGTGGTCACAATTTCTACACTCGCGCTGTTCGGCTTGCGAACCCATTTATGGGGGGGGGGAGTTCTTCATTGAAGCAGTGTCTAAGTTTCGATATCATTCCTACCCCAAGACGTGGGATCCTGTTAAACTTATTTGTAATTCGAACAATCCCTTTGTTATGTTATAATTTTTGTTATGACTATTTGTACGGTTCGAATTCACATGTATTATTATTATTATTATTCCTTCTGCAAGGTTTGTTTTTTCTGTTCAATCATCTTTCAAAACAATGATTCTGTGCATTAAACAGGTAAGTTGAAATTCTGTCTAGAACATATAAACAAACTTTTAAATAAGTTCCAAAGAGATAAATTTGTATCTAGAGGACTTTTGAAACTCAAGATAAAAGTGTGGTAGCATATCACTAACGAAATGCACTAAGCTTCATATAAAACACGTTTGAGCAAATTCTCACCGAAATTGGCCGAGAAAAAAGAAAAAATGGGACCACCTTAGTCAACCTTTCCCTAAAAAATGTTGCATAAATTTGTTGTATTATAATCTAGAGTTTACATCGACGGAATTTACATCGACCAGAATTTTTATAAATAGGAAATCAGAGAGTTTTTAAATGAAAAAATTTCAAAAAGAAATCATTGATAGCCGAACTCAGAAACGATTGAAAATACACTTTATCTATTACAAATTAATATTTTTAGTGTTAGAAATTTGAAAAATCTCGATGGAGGTCAGAATTAAATAAAATAATTAAGTTGAAACGTAAATATGCAAACTCAGACTAAAAGTAGAAAATGCTAATTTTGCCTAGACAATACATATTCCATTGAATTTACGATTAATCAAACCAAATTCAATCTCATAATTAACGATAGATTGGGAAATCAATTTTAATACACGCAAAATATTACTTTTTTCCAAATTTCAGATAAAAATTGGCATATAAATTTTCTGTAATTTGTTTCATATAAATCTATAACTGTCCTCACCATGGTATATAAATTTTTCTTGCTTCTAAATTAAAGTATACGTATGTCTTCCATTAAACATAACGATGCTATTTGCTATACCTGTAATCTTGCTATCAAAGACAAACTGAACTTTACATGTGCTATTGTAATGTTAGCTATCATTTAAATAAAATTTGTTCAAATTTTTCAAGTAATTGCTATGAAATGCTCGTTAACCTTAAAGATCAGATTATTACTTTTTGCAACGTTTGCACTGACGCAGACAAAAGCGCGTATTTTTAGTTACTCAGTGAAGATGAGTTTGCATCTTAAAAAAATTCTGAATTCTGAATGAACTTCAATACTCAATCCAAGAACGAGCGAAGCTAAATCAGAAATTACGTGTGGATTTAAAAGAAATTGTCTTGGTATCAAAATTTGTGGAATTCCTGTACCACCTCTCCACTCAACCCTGATTTCCGTCTTCAAATGATCATAACATGATCATTAAAATATTAAAATATATGGGTGTTCCAGACGTCTTTATTCAAGATAATTATCGTCGTGGTCGCAGTCTTAGAAATATTTCCCGTCGCATAGACCTCTCAGCCTTTATTAGCTCTTTACCTTATCCATCTATTATCTGTTTTACTCTCTCTAATTCCTCATTGTTTCTTTTTCATAACTTCATGTGTTGTTGAAAGATATGAATGTCTCTCTCAATATCATTCGTTTATCCATCAATTCTTGTCATTTGCTTGTACAACAATATCGTTTTAATTTCCTTATTCTCTCTACGACTATTGGTTCCATTCTCAATGTCTTTCATTCTTATAATTCCAGCAATGGAATTTCTGATTCATCACCGGTGATTTTAATCTTCCAAATAATGATTGGATACCTTATTTTCCTCTGATCCATATGAATTACAAACCATTAAACTTTTCTCTAATATCAATCTCGATCTGTTTGTGACATTCCCAACTTATATATCAGGTAACACTCTAGATCTTGTTTTTTCCAACTTATCTGATGTATCAGTCTCCTCAATCAATCTTCCTCATTCTCTACTGATCACAATTTTCTTTTCATTAACATACCCTCTCTCATACCTCTAGTAGATAACCCCACACAATTTTTCTTATTCATTAGATGATTATAACGAATCAATTCATCATTATTCCATTTTCATGATTTACTTCAATCTATTTGCAACCTTATCTCTCATTGACGATCTTTTTTTAATCCACGCAAAAGATGGCGTTGTCTTTTTACTCTTCCTATTCCGTATATATTCACAACGAACTCAGATTCATTCAGCGCCTTTCTGTCCACCTTTACGGCAAACCATACTTACAGAAACGTTTCAAACGCATATCATCTCAATTATCCGACTCAATTGAACTCGATAAAATTGTCTTTCTTCAGTCGATTTTTTCAAATATTTCTCTCGATGCTTCGCACAAACTGTTCAAATCACTTTCTAAAAGTAAATCTATTCCCTCTACACTTGAATTTGAAGGCAATGTTGCTCATTCATTCAGAAGTATTTCTAACATTTTAAGGAATACTTTTTCTTTGTTTTCTCTTTCAAGAGCTTTTCCAATAATTCACATTCTTCAAATTCAGAATCTTTAAACCTATCTGAAATCATTCTCTCCACCGAAAATTTTTAAAATCCTTTCATCTCTGAAGTCTCATTCCATTCCATTTTATCAATTGTCCCTTTTCTTATTAAAAATATTGCGTCTTCCCTTGTTGACATTTTGTTCCATTTTTGTTCTAGCCTCCTAACATCTATTTTCCTTAAAATATGAAAAACTGCCTTAGTTGTTCCTATTTTCAAATCGGGAAAAAATCTTTCCCGACGCCACTGTTCTTATATCCTTATATCAGCACTGCCGAGTTCACTCAAATTCTCCTTCGAAATTGATTCTCCTTAAATCATAACGGCTCCACACTTTCTGCTATAATTCCCAATGCTGGTATCTCAATTCCTCTTCTATGAAATTCGACAGCCTCTTGAAGCGCGCCTTTCGTTGGATCTCCTTTTAACCAAGCTTACCTAAAGCTTCTTTTTAAGGCTAAACATTTGCCAATTTTCCTGCAGCTCAAGTTGCTATATCTCACTTTTCTTAACAAATTACTTCTTGACTTCGATTTTTCAAAATTCCTAATCCTATATATAATTCTAGTTCTTCCTGTTATGCCCTGTTTCATCTCCCTCGCATTTGTAAAGCAACATGTTCTCATAAGTATTTCCATCTTGCTCTAATCTAGAAATTGATCTTTGGTGTAACCCTCGAATTTTTAAAAATCAATTCCTGACATTTCTTCTTTTTTCCTTATCTCAATTTGGTCTTCAATATAAATACGATTTTTTTCCATTCTGCACCTGCCCCTCCTGTCAAATTTTTCTAATTTTGTTAATATTTATATGTTGAAAGTGGTCGATGAAATTTCTGGTGGATGTAAACTCTATACTCCACATTATAGTTTAATAGTTTAAAGCAATAAATGCTTAGTTTCTCAATTTTCCAATTTCAAATTTATAGACTATTAGGAGTAACTTTAAGCGCATTTAAAATGTACAAAATTTAAAGTGTTGTGAATGAAGGACTTTACAAAAACTAATGGCGTTATTGTACTTTAGGGGACCCAGTTTGAGTGACGTCATAAAATGGGTATTAAACTCTAACCTTAACCCTAACCCTACTCCCCAACCAATGCAATTATATTGCATTTCATCTTGCTGATTAATTTTTTTGCAAAATTTTTAAGTTTTGGGGTAGGGATTGGGGTTAGGGTTAAAGTTTTATACCCATTTTATGACGTCACTCAAACTGGGTCCCCTAAAGTACAATAACGCCAAACTAATTTGTTGTGTTGTATAGATGATAGTAGCATATGGTAAAATGCCTTGATGCATACCTGCGACCAGGAAATTGAGCCAGAAGTACTTTTCGGATTAGATCAATTTGTGGACTGTAAGTCACTACGCAGATATTGATTTGAGGACAGTCCATAAAATATGGCAACAAATCCTTAGCCCATTTAGCCATTTTATTTGCTAAAACTACAACGGTATCATTCCAAACACCACCTGTATGGCAATTCACTAATGTTTTATCGAAGTCAAAACAAATCAGTTTAATGTTGAGGTCCAAGCATAATTTTGCCACTATGCCAGCTTTGTACGCTCGTGCCATTAAATCGTATCCATTTAATCGATTTAAGTAACGAATGTTACAATTTAAACCTGACTACATTTTAATAATTTAAATATTACAGAGGTTTAGTTAGTATGATATATTTTATTTTCTTAAATTCAAATCTAATATAAAATATGGATTTTAATAATCAAAAACGGCTATTGCAATTCATTAAAATTTCAATCACATCAGGACAAAGCGAATCCTATTAATTCAAAAAAATTCGTTACTTTGCTAATTTTAATTCTAACAAGATCGATTATGACGTTGTTTTTTCTTAGAACATTATTTAAAAATTCAGTGTACATCACTTTTTCAATTTATATTACCTCCATATTTTTAACTCCAATTTTTTTCTGGTAAATTATTGAATTTGGGGACATGAATAAGTCTTACACGATTAAGTCCTAAGAAGGTTCCATGAACAAAATCTGGCAATCAGTAATCCTGAACCTTTAGTAATCACTAATCTGGCACAAGCTTCGGCAATAGTGGATTCCGATATTTAATTTAAATATTTCGGAATTGTAAAATCTCAAGCTCAAATGAACTTAATCTTAAAAACTCGGAAGTGAAGTTATTAAATAATACTCGAACTCAATTGAAATTTCGGCGAAGGTATAGAATAGGGTGCACGCAGAACACGCGGATAAAATAAACACTAATATAGGTTAGAAAACGATGAGAAGTGTAATAGAATACGTAAAAAGTTTAAAATATAATACACGCGGTATATACATTTAAGCAAATTGAACAGAAAACTTGAAATTCATAGAATAATTAACTCAGTAAACAAATTACAAGATACAAAATTATATTCATACAAAACTTCACTTTTTTAGTCTAACTCAAGTCCTTTTTTATCGAGATTTTTAAATAAATTGAGAGCTTTTGTATCACTTTAATTGCACACATCTGCACAGATATTTCAACGCTGTGTTGATATAGGCGTTTGCTCTGTTGAGCAAAACTTCTTCAATGACTTCATAGCCTTTGGATGCTCTTTAAAAGCTTCTGACAGGTTGTCAAAATCAGCAGGATTGAAGATCTGACCTGAGAACCAGATGTCAGCCCATAAAATCACATGCCACTTCAGTTGTCCCTTTAGAAAGATTCTTGAGGTTTTGAAGACCCTGTAACATATTAAGTGATCAAGAAAAACTATGTCATCTTGCCTTCGATCTTGTTCTCTTTTCTTTAGCGATTGTCCAGTATTGTCAAATGATGTCTTCAGTTGTTCATACTCTTGCAATATTTTTGAAATGAATGAGTAACTGATGTTTGGTGATTTTGTTGATCGACAAAAATGATCATTCAGGACGTACTTCCATATTGTGTCTTAAATATGGTGTTGGCATCAAATGAATAGAGGCTTTTCCAATCCCATATCTTGAAAGTGTTTCTTTATCCGGGTTTCCGCACCAAGACTTTTGCCGGTATTTCTGCAGTTGTCAGATACAATCAGTTTTTTGAAGGCCAGAGTGCATATTTGTCAAGAACAGCTTTTATTCCTTCAAATATTGTTTCTCCTTTACCAATTTCCAGTTCGAGAACTGCAAATCTGACTTCCTTTCTTTCATTCTTCAGAACTACTAACTGATATTCCTTCTTTTGTATTGTCTTGCCATCAAAGTGCAAATACCAAAGTTCATTTTTCAAATTTTCCATAAAATTCTTTTCCAATTCTTGCTCTGTTTTCATTACAACTTTGCAGAAACCACTTTAATAAGATAAAGGAACACCACTTTCGGACAAGGTTTTACAAAACTTTGTAAGCTTTTATTGTACTCAGCTTTGCTGTAGTTACTAAATGTACAGCAGAATCACTTTTTTGTCTTTTAGAAGTTTGTGCTTCTTCAAAATCTTCAGTACTACTGGAATACAGAACCTTTACATGCTGAAGTCATGTCACAATTGTCTTTAATAAACGCTTCTGTCATTGAGGCTTTTTTCAGTAATTTCAGTTTTCTAAAATGAATCCCTTTGCATCTTCTTTTGTTGTGCAATATCTGACTTTCAATTTTGTAGAAATTTGAATTTCACAGAATTCTTATTCTTCTCGGCACAACCATAATCCTTTCTTTTCAGTGACATTGAACAACATCGTAGTAAAGTCATTGCTGCCAGGTCTTCGATTATGTCTTTCGTATTTTTCTATTACATTCTCAATCTTCCTTTCAACTGTTGAATTACCTTATTGAATTCGGATTCGACCACAAACGTATTTTACTGGCTATCACCACAATTCTCTCTCTTTTGCGTTTCACATGCGAGGCCAGAATTTTGTACCTATCCAATATAAGCTTTTCCGTTAGAATTCTTTTTATTTTATTAAAACTCTCTACAGCTCTGATTTCTTGAAGACTTCATTTTCTGAAACTGCACCAAGTTTGAAGACCAAATTCTTGTTTTTAAGTGAAGGAAGCGCCTTTTTCGATGTCTCAAGCTTTAAGTATTACACAATAATATAATAGGCTATAATATAATTTAAATATAGAAAAATTTAAAGTTAATTTATTTCGTAAATAACATTTGGTGTCTACTTATGTGTCGGCAGCCACCAATTCTTATATGGCAATAATAGTTCTAAAAAGCAATTGCTTTTGTTTTCGAAGTTTCTGAATGGAAGGTGACCTTTCTAAGAATTGAGGTTTTATACTAATAATTTCTTGGAAGAAATGAAAAATTTCCTCTCATGGCAGCTTGGGGAATAAAAAATTCCCAAAAAATTTTAGTCATATACCTAATATATATAATTTATTAAATTTTTTGAATCTCAAGGCTAAAATTGGCAAACTATCATTGTATCATTGATAAAAACTCTTAAGAGTTTTCAGAATGAAAACCCATTATTCCCCTTTTTCTAGAATGAATAGTTTATTGAGCAATGCTATTGTATTTTTGCAGATGTAGAGTGAAAAGATGCATATTATACTACATCACACATTAATAAGATCAATTAATAAATAAATTTTTGCTTATGTGCATTCAAATTCAATTAATCTTTACAAAAATTAACTTAACAGGGTTGATTTTGTTTTAGTGACTTCATCAATGACGTACTTTATTTCTGGAAATTTCTAAGACATTTTATCGATTATATTTTGTCGATTTAGTCTCATTGCTGGCAATCACGCAATTTATATTTGGAAGCAAAGTTTCCTCCTAATTACTGCAATTTTGAAAGAATACTTTATCACTTTTGACGTGGATCTAAAATTTTACCGATTTGAAAATATGTAATTATATTGAATTTTGATATATTCATTTTTGCTTGACGTTAGAATAGAGCGGTTTCCATTTTAAATCATCTTCAGTATAACAATAATGACGTAATAAGTTCACAATAACAATACCTTATAAATTAATATTGCATGCACAAAAAATATATTTAATGTTAATATGCTTTGTTGTTTATTTAATATTAAATCTTTCTTAGTTTCCTTAATGAATTTTTCATAGTTTGATCTTAGTAGTGTATAGTAATTGTCTTTTCTTGCACTATGTTTTTGTAAATATATTTCTAAATTTGGATGCCATTTTGATGTTCTTTTATTCTGGTTTCTTGATGTCTTTCAATGTCTCCGATGTATGATTTTTCACAATCCGTTTAAAAAACACTGATATATACATATAGATATGTTTTGGAATTAGTTAATTTAATTGCATGGAATTTTTGCTTTAGCTATTTACTGTTTTGTTGCAGAATCTGTCATTGTTGCTCTTCTTAGAACGCATTGTCAGTGTTTGTTCTACAGAATTGTTCTCGTGGGAAATTCATTATCATACTAAAGTCCTCTATGTTAATCATGCAACTTCATTAATAAAAACTACATATATTTATGTAAGCTTTGTTAAGAAGTTACTCTTATTCTTTGTTTTACAATGTCACATATTACATTTTTATTAATCTTTTACCGTTTAATTTGTCATTTAGTGTTTTGCCACTTATGCTGATTAATTTTGGTAATTAATGAGTTTTGAACAATATCACTTCTCTGTATCCCCGATATGTCTAACAGAGGCTAAAAACAATTTTATTCCAAATATATTTTGACATTTATTTTCAATTAATAAATTATTTATAATTTCTATTCACTTGTTCCTCTTTACGTAATTTTTACCTTTTAGTGTAAATTAATTTTATTTTATACTATTACGTCATATATGTAAATTTTATATTAAAGTTTGTTCTCAAAATGTTAATAGTGCTTTACGAAGTTTTTACAGTATTTGAAATCTAACAGCCAAGTTAATTCCATTTTGCAATAATATGTTAATGTTGATTGATGCTAGTTATAGGAATAGATAAAATTTATGTCCTTTGTTATTTGTTACCAATGTTTATATCCTTTTTTAAAGAATTTTGTTCGACATAGTTAAATGTTTTTAATTTTTCCTGTTGGTTATATATTTTTAATACTAATTATCCAGAAATTTATGAGTTGAACATAGCTCATTTTAATAAAAATATCCAATCAATATTTTTATAGAGATTAATGAGTATTCATGTCCATCTAAATAGTTCGAAATGGATGATTTGTCTGTGTAACTAATACAAAATCGCTTCTCATAATTCAATTTCATTTTTCATATTTTTCTGAATAATTAATTCTCAGTCATAATTTTTGACATTTTAGAATCTGTTCCAAAATTGCTGATTTATTTATTCCTGAATTCTAAGTATTTTTCCTAGTAGTTATTCAATATCTTTCTTTTAGCACGCTTTTTTATTATTTGTTTTGTATTATGTTAATTCCAAATGTATGACGATTTCAAATTTACTGGTATATATGAACAGGGTTTTCAAAAAAAAATTGCAATTATTTTTACCAATTAATTGATGANAAAACTACAACGGTATCATTCCAAACACCACCTGTATGGCAATTCACTAATGTTTTATCGAAGTCAAAACAAATCAGTTTAATGTTGAGGTCCAAGCATAATTTTGCCACTATGCCAGCTTTGTACGCTCGTGCCATTAAATCGTATCCATTTAATCGATTTAAGTAACGAATGTTACAATTTAAACCTGACTACATTTTAATAATTTAAATATTACAGAGGTTTAGTTAGTATGATATATTTTATTTTTTTAAATTCAAATCTAATATAAAATATGGATTTTAATAATCAAAAAAGGCTATTGCAATTCATTAAAATTTCAATCACATCAGGACAAAGCGAATCCTATTAATTCAAAAAAATTCGTTACNCAATTATTTTTACCAATTAATTGATGATAATCTCATCCTCAATTTTTTAATTTATTGGTAGGCTGTCAATTCATTGTAATTAATTGGGAAATATTCAATGTTCTTAAAACAGTTATTAATGGAAAAAATGTTCAGGAGGAATTTGTGACACAATGTGGAATTTGTGTATTATTGCAGTTAAATTTAAAACGTTGCAGAAGTAAATATGCTTTTAGCACTTTTTTACAAAGTGTTTAAATTGCAGTTCATTATAATATATGCATATTAAAAAAATTATCATAGTTTTTGTAAATATAATTGGCAATTAATTGCAATGATTGATTGGTCGCTACAAGCTAATCACAATTTATTGATTGAGCAGCTTGATAACTTACTTACTACTGCTCAATTAATTTTTCAGAACCTCTGTACATGGAATTCGACACTTTAATATTTTGGTCTCCGTCTCGAAAAAGTAAGTTTCAAGCCTCAGTATTAGTCTCGGTGAGACTTGAAAAAAAGTTTCAGTCTCGTCTCGAATCGAGACTGTTACTGGTCTCGTTTAAAAAACATTAAATACATGTTTAAATTTATTTAAACATGGCAAAATGGAAATTTAAAGTCTAATTTTAAAAATGAAAATTGATTTTTAGCTTGTTTAAGATTATTTTTAGTTTGGCTAGTGTTTTTGTAAACTTCGAGTCTCATTGTCTCAGTTACAATTTATATATATATGTGTGTGTATACGTATATAGTATTAAATTTATTTTATTACATTTATTCCACAAATTCCCAATTAAATATTTCAATTCAATGTCTCGTATTTTATTAATAAAATTTGATAATGAACAGTATACATATCATTGCGGTTCATTATTTGTCTTTTATCTATAACCTAGCTAATTAGCTTTTCCATTTTGATTTTGAATGAAGCCATTTCTTCTTTTATTTTCCACTCAAATATTAATTTTTTAATTTCCAAAAATAAATGCACTCTTTTAATTTCTAAATTCTTTTGATTTCTTTAGCTTTGTTTTGTTATTTTATTCGTGCTCATTATTTGTTAAAATCGTGTGCGTGGTTATTACTCTCTTCTCTACTGCTGCCTCACTAAACAAAATCACTTTGAATGTTTTCAAACTCATATCTACATACTGAGTTTAAAATCGAAATTTTTAAATATTCCTCTAAATTGGATACAAAGTATAATTGTTTATTCTAATTCATATCAATAACCCTGTTTATTTAAATCTTTGTTTAAACTGAATCTTTTGTGACACTATTTAGCTGAATATGATTTTTTTAGCAATATTACTTTACAATTTTCCCAATAATTAATCTATTTATTTTTAAAAAGATCTTATTTTTTTCAATCCTTAGAATTTATATATATATATATATATATATATATATATTCGGCATATGTACTATGAGAAATATAGAAAATTTGTACATATGCCGAATTTCAGGTACAATTAGAACGGTTTTCCAAATTTTTTAATACTTTTTTGTGTTAATGCCTTTAAGTCATAGCTCTTATAAAACCCTTGAAAAAATTGATTTTAATCACAATTGAAGTAAAAAAATTTTTGGCGTCATATTTACGCATTCCTACATATATTCGTCAGTTGTATGGTCGTAATATATTAGCTGCTTTCAAAATCATACATACTGAAAAATATTTATGGTTTTAGTTTGTTTTAATCAAATAACTATATTTCTTTCATTTGATTTTAATTACTTGTTAAATGTACATGATAATGACATAAAATATTATTAAATTTTGTATATAAATTCGCCTTTTTACTAAGTTCTCTCATGTTAGAAAATATCAAATTCAGAGTTTTGTGACTGCGATATTTATCTGTGTGACATAATTCAACATGATTCTTTAATACAAATGCCAAATAATGAAGAAAAACGGTTAAGCAGGTGTTACAGCGTAAGATTGCACAAAGTTGCATTTTGCTATAAAATAATCCCTGAAAATTTCCTAAACTATTATAAAAATATTCCGTTTCCATTCAGAGCTTCTATCTTAGATTATTACAGCACTTGTAACTGAAAAATTTGTACCTGAAGTTCTAATCCTTTTACATTCACCGAATATAATATTCTATTTTACATAAATGCCGAATATACGTGTTGATAATGCCAAAATGCCGAATATGCATGTCACTTATATAAAATGTACAAATGCCTACTTATGTTTTATACAAATACCGAATATATATATATATATATATATATATATATATTTATATTGCTTTCTATATATATTGAGGTATTTTAAATGTATTCTTGCACTACAGTATTTGAGACGCATACATTTGAGGATAAACACATTTAGCTTCATTTAAAAAGATAATATACCACAAATATTGTTACATTGATTTGAAAAAAAATTGTAGAAATTTTTTATAATACCTGGTCTAATAAAGTTGGCTCTAAGCGGTAGGGAAACATTTAATGACCACAGAAAATTTATTTTATTCAATGATTAATTTAGTAGTAATTAATTAAATAAAAATTTCCTAATGAATTCTAAAGCATTTTTCATTGCGATACGTCATCCCTTGCTTTGAAACTATGTGCATCAATTAACGATAATTAATAAGTTATTTATAATTCATTAGTTATGAATAACTCAACGTTTTTCGATTATATTGTTGATTGATTTATTTGATACAATATTTATGCAAGTGATTTTTAGCGTCTTTGTGTCAATGTGTAAATAGTTAGTCAAATCGCTAGCCAATGATTTATCTAATACCTAGGCAGGATAATCATTAACTGTGTTGATCCTATCATTAAGATTAACAGATTCATTTAACAGAAACTCCTATATATTTATTTCACAGATTTCTTACTAAAGTGTGCTGAATAACAGAAAAGAAAGTTTCCTTTAGAACTTCACAATTAGCGTGCAATGGCATTGCAACTGAGATGGTTTTTGTAGAAAAATGATGCTTTTAAATAAACACGTTCAGCATTAGCACTAGCAAATGAAATTGGTTAATTATTGCAATAATCAAACAGATCTGTTAAACAGATTATGGTCGTCACTGATAACAGACGTATTCAAATTCAGACACTCTTTTTTAACCTTGGTATTTAGATAGGTTACATGGTCTTTAAAATAAAAAAACAGTGATAAATTTTTTTAATTAATTCATCATTCAAGCCTGAATTGTGCTATATCTTAAATTAATTCTATTGTTTCTGTTGGCAACTGCTTTGTAATTAAATTTTCTCAAATGTAATCTACTTAACATTCCTTATAATTTTAAAATTGCGTCTGCTTTAAGGAACTACTTCTGGTACAACCCACCTCTCAAAAATCAATTTAAAGCAATGGGGGGTGATTAGGCATTCTATGAAATTTTGATATGACCATATAATAATCTCGACAAACCAAATATTACCTGATTCACATCTTCTCATGTTTTTTCCTGAAATTTTTTCCAAAAGCAATTCAAATTTCAAATTTTTAGTTTTAGTGTAATCTCAATGGAGCAATTGGGATGGGGTGAATTTGAAAGACCATCTGTAGATAGTACTCAGTTGAACTTTGCTATTAAGGCCTTAAAACCAGATTGTGCAGTTTTGCCTTCCTTCAGTAGCTGCTGCCCTACAAGACCTCCTTTAAAAGATGAACTAATCGAAGCGATAATCGCCTTGCAAAGACTGTGCACTGAAATAAACAAATACGGTTCTGTGCAGAATCCGCCTGACAAAAATCTTCAAGCAATAATGTCCTATAAGCCACAAATCAGTAATGACTCTCTGTTCATAAGAGCTAAGAACATTTCCGCGAGTGATGAAACGTAAGTTTTCTTATATATTTTTGTTTTCTAATCATTATAATTCAATCTTTGAACGTAAATTCAATTTTGCTTAGACAATTTTTTTTATATTTGAGATTTTTTTCTGAATTAATTGTTTAATTGAATTATCAGTCACAATAATAATAAAATTCAACAATATCGAATGTTGAAATTTGTAACAATAGATGATAAATTAATATCCATTGTCGATAATCGAAGCATAGATAATCTTTCTTACACTTCTGAGGACGACTAGAATATCAGGACCCAACTAATACAATGTTGTAAAAAAATTGGTAGGCTTACATTAAACCTTGAATGTTAAACAATTGAATAATGATCATCAACGTTTAACAATATTATGCTGGCTTTTTGTACGCTGTTCAAATATATTTATACATTTTTTTTACTAATCTAAATAATATATAACAGCTTTCGGAACGTTTGTCTAGTCATTTCAGCTCCGCATTATCTTTTCGCATCCAACAACAATAAATAAATATTATCTAACGTCATTTCTTTTAAATATCATTTTCACGTCCACGTCGACAATGTTTCATAATGTGAAATATATAGCTATATATGTATTGTTTAAAATCAAACACAACTTTCAAAATTTATTTATTCATATAGAAAATTATTCATGTTTGGAAAAATTCACTAAAATCCTACAAAGTTTTCCGAAATCCCCATATAATGATGAATAAGTTTAATGCATTTTTGTGGGTCACGACTTGACCTTACGAACATGTTTCGTCTTACTTTTTAAGTGTTTATATTTTTAAAAGTCGGTAAGCTAATAAAAAATGCATGTGTTCGTGAAACTGAAAAGATCACAGAAATGATTTTCAGTGTACTTTATCATAGACAGACAAAAAATATTAATTTTTGAATGCCATGTTTTTGTAAGTCTGTTTTTTTCTAGTTGTCCTTAACAGAGGCGCGCTTAGGATTTTTAAACCCATTTTTATAGAAAAAACTGTAAACTAAAGTTTTTTGAACAAACGTAAATTTCCACAAAATGCAATCGTCTGTTTTTAGCAGCAAATCGATTGATAACATCTTGAATAAAAGTGAGCTATTTTCAACTTTGAAGAAAAAAGAGCAATAATGTGTTCCCATCTTGGCTACAAAAGGAGGCGACCTCCCCCTCACCCTAAACGCGTCACTGGTCCTTGATAAGAGAAACATAAATCTTATAATTTTGGGCTCAAGCCAACATATAAGTCAACATTCATATGCTAAAGGCGGACTGGTATTCAAGTTTATTTGAATTCCTAAACGTCTATTTTATGATCATTTAGAGAGGTGGGTAATATTGGTGCACCTCACTGTCGCTCTCTTTTACAACACGCAGTATCACGTTTATTACTTTTTCATGATTGTGAGGATTTATCTCCAACTCTGTTTTTCTACTTATGCAGTGCAGTTGAACAGTGGTTTGAAATCGTTTCTTCTAGAATCGGCGCTGTGGGTGAAACTTTATCCAACCCCATTCACACGGTTCTTGAAGAGTTTGGTTATCTGCCCCTTACAGATTATTATTCAAACATAATTGAAAGATTTTTTATGTTAAGAGATTCGTATTTACAGTTTGAAGCCAATCAATAAAATGTATTGTAAATGTACATATAAACCTGTTTTTATTCTAAATTCATTCAACACATAATTAATTACGTAATAATTTCAATTTTGATTCTATTGAAATAAGCCGCATGTAGTCGAATTCCATGGAAGTGAAATCAGTTTAAACTTTAAAGTTCTTGCAATTTCGCTGCACCTCCCACCTTGCATTGTAGAATCAAAACCGAAAGTTTTTTAAAAAATTTCAAACAATTAAATTTTGAATTGAAATGCAAAGCAAAATTATTATAATTTTAGCATGAAGCTGTTTCAACCTTATACATTGAAGAACCAACCTAAATATTCTTGAAATTTTATCACAACTGAACATATGCTTTCAAGTATTAACATATAATTTGAAACAATCCTAAAGTTTAAATTAGTTTCACCATGAGATTTAAAGAATATTGGTAAAATTATGGCTCTTTCTCGTATAAATCGCACCATGTTACAGTCAAAGAAAGGAAGCGCTAAAATATACATTTTGAATACCACTTACCGGGACTGCATCCAAAACCGCCGGTTGCTAAATTAGATGTGAAAATCTTGAGTTATCGTATGCAAGGGCGTAGCAAATGAGGGGGTCCAGGGCATTGGCCCTATTAAAATATAATGTTCAAAATTTGCTTTTCAAAATTATTGCAATTTTTTACAATTTCAGACCTAATTTTGACAGATCAATTAATGTTTTCTTGAAAATCAATGGCGTGGTTATGTAAACAATTTTAAATATTCATGCTTTGTTAATAGAATTAAATTGCAAAAATGCAATCTGTGCCAGTAGCTGTTCAGTTAGATTTATAGGGGAAGGGGTGCTATACTGGCGAATTTTCCCCAAATTTGCGTCCATAGCATAGCACACTAAAAATCCGCTATGTAGAACATAAAATAATGACAAATGTTTGACAAAAATTATTAGTATAGTCCTCAGAAATAACTCTTCTTATTACTAGTAACAGAAAATATGAGCTATTGTTCACCCTTGCACATGTTTTCAAAATATTTTTTGAAGTTTTCGAAACTGTAATCAGCACTCATGGAGAACCATTAAATACTCCATTAAATGAAGTTTGTGTAAAGTTTGAACCCTAGAAAAAGCAATATAGTTTTCATTGTGAGATAATGTCTTTGCAAAAACCGCATGCACCATTGTCTGAAACAGCATAATGAGCTTTTTTGCAGTAAAGATGATTTCTTAAATCGATTATATTTGCTTTATATTATGAAATATATACTGAAAATGAAGATTCAAAATTTTTTGAGTAATTGAAAATCTGCAATATTTTGTTTTACATGTAGTATCACCTAAAATGAATTCAAAGTTGTTCTTAGCAGTGAATTATGATCGCATTGTTTTGAAGTCTTTATAACTACAATGAAATACTATTTTACGAGGAAATGAACTAGAAATGGTTCATTATTTAATTGAAAATTACTAGTACCCACCCTTATATTTTTGTCTGGCTATGCCATTGATCGTATGGGTGTAACTTTCTTGATTTTAGACTGTTTTGTGTATATTTGTAGTGTATTCATGCATTAAGAAGTTATATAATTCTGCAATGTGTGTTGAAGCTGAAAAAGATGGATTTACTGAACTTATATTGAGTGCAATTCAATCAAACATTTTACTACAAAATTTTTCGACTTAACCGAAAATATTCGCATACGTTGACAATTGGTATCAACTCCCTATCATCGTTAGTTTCTTTCTGTGAAAAGGAAAGTTTATCTTTTTCATAAAAAATTACGTACTTTATCCCAGTACATATTGTACAACATTCTTGTTCCATCATAGTAAACAAAATATTTTTGTTAGAAATATAGTTATAAATTCGATTGCTGCCACTACAATTCTGCGTTTGAGAATTTAAATTTTACGTAAAATGTATTTTCCGTGGTATACCTCTTCTCACTGAAAATATTTTTGTTTATATATTTAGTGTAATATAGCAAATATCTTTGCATGTAACCAAGGCGCCCTCTAACGAGGCCATGCAGCCGAAATTATGCGCTAAAACTTGAGGGCCTAATATATTAATGTTTCCTCTCGTGCACACACTGAATTAATTCGCTCATGTTCTTCACTGTGCAATACGCATTGCCTAACTTGATTTATTTACTTAGTAATGGTTAAAAAGTGCTCGGTTGGTTATTGCCGAACTGGATATACGCTAACAAAAAAGGAAATAGCCGATGGTAAAATAAAGAAAAACATTCCTGTATATAGCTTTCCTCAGAATCCTGTTGATTTACAAATGTGGCTGGATCGTTTACCCAACAAAATAAATATTAATAATGTGACACGGAATATGGGAGTATGTAGGAATCACTGGCCTACAGGTGACATTCCTATGAAATCAAGTGGTGGACGCTATCAAGTTCCTCGTGATCCTCCATCAGTTTTTTCTCAAGCACCACTTTCCGTTATCCCTGCAATAAAGAACACTGAACGGCCAACATGTCGTACATCAGCAGAAGTTCGAACTGCCCATTTAGATGAATTTGAAAATTTTGAAATGTTGGATTTGATTAATGTCGAAGTTGATTTGCTACCACGTTTAAACTCAGACTTTTCCAACAGTGCTCTCATTTCTTCCCATAATGGGGATTATNATGGACTAGTAATGCTTCATTATTTAATTGAAAATTACTAGTACCCACCCTTATATTTTTGGCTGGCTATGCCATTGATCGTATGGGTGTAACTTTCTTGATTTTAGACTGTTTTGTGTATATTTGTAGTGTATTCATGCATTAAGAAGTTATATAATTCTGCAATGTGTGTTGAAGCTGAAAAAGATGGATTTACTGAACTTATATTGAGTGTGCAATTCAATCAAATATTTTTCGACTTAACCGAAAATATTCGCATACGTTGACAATTGGTATCAACTCCCTATCAACGTTAACAACTGGGTGTTTCTTTCTGTGAAAAGGAAAGTTTATCTTTTTCATAAAAAATTACGTACTTTATCCCAGTACATATTGTACAACATTCTTGTTCCATCATAGTAAACAAATTATTTTTGTTAGAAATATAGTTATAAATTCGATTGCTGCCACTACAATTCTGCGTTTGAGAATTTATATTTTACGTAAAATGTATTTTCCGTGGTATACCTCTTCTCACTGAAAATATTTTTGTTTATATATTTAGTGTAATATAGCAAATATCTTTGCATGTAACACATGGTATTTGCAAAAATTTTCAGGAATATAGCGACAGTGAGGTAATAGGATTTATGCAAAAATTAGCATTTCAATCTTTGTTATTTTCTGAATCAACAT
This sequence comes from Hofstenia miamia, assembly GCA_900660155.1. Lineage (NCBI taxonomy): Eukaryota > Metazoa > Xenacoelomorpha > Acoela > Hofsteniidae > Hofstenia > Hofstenia miamia. The sequence continues at coordinate 16,758 of CABFPE010001162.1, read as the reverse complement.
TTTTACCTCATCCTGAAAATTCTAGTCTTAGAAGATCTGTTCTGTAAGTTAGTGTTTTATTTTATTTTCATATTGTAAATATATATATACATATATATATATACACTCATAATTGCGCTTTGTACAATTCCCACGCACACTTGCGCTTTGTACACCTTATTAACTTTCAGATAAA
>CABFPE010001161.1:36911-52975 GCA_900660155.1 Hofstenia miamia | reverse complement strand
AGTTTCCTCAGGTTTTATACAATTGTTTAATCATTACCTGCCTTTGTTTACAATACTTCAGATGTCAATGTAGTTTAACATGATCAAATACTATTTCCCTCATAAAATTAAATTTAAGCAATCATCAGCACCATTGAGGGGACATCAAATTAATAACAGCAAACTAAGAATGGGAACTAGCTAATAACGATATAAAAATAAAATCAATGGAATCCTTGAGTGACTCTACATTATTTTCAGAGTGCCAAAATAATAATAAAATCAAAAAAAGTAGGCCCTGATTGACTCTACAATATTTATACACTAAGCAATTATTATCTGCACTTTGTTTTACACTTCTAAAAACCAAATTCCATTGCAAATTAATTGAGTAATAAAAACACATGCATCTAAATTAGGGGACAACAACTATTAGCACAATCAAAATAAATGTCATTCATAAAATTTCATCATCAGATAGTAAGTTAGTGAAAATTAACATAGAAATCAAATGTAATTAACAAATAAAATGATTTAACCACAGTTTAATAATTTTGTGCATGTTTGTGTTGCATTCAACAACCAATTCTTATAGTCTATATGTATCTCTAGCTATAACCTAAAGCAGTCCATGATTTGGGTTGCAAATTTGTCTTCCCTAGATCAGAGGATGAACTTCCAAATTGTTGCCAGTAACTTACTCAATTATCATAGCAAAAAGATGCTTAATCAAATTCCAGTAGAAAGCAAACACAATTTTGATGAACTTCATGCATCTACACTATTATTCATATTTATACAAGATTTGAATTTTACCTGCACTTGGTTTACACTTGTGCAATTCATTTCCCTTGCAAATTTAATCAACCAATAACACTTGCCACATAATCAAGGGGACAATATTAATAAGCACCACAAAACTACATTAAAAAATAATGTCATCATTACATCATCCAGAGGATGAAACAGTAAAATCAATTTGATAGCACAAAATTATAAAAATAGTCATGGGAATGTTCCAAAGTGACACTACACTACATTAATCAGAGTCTGTACAACTAAAATCATTAACACTAGAACAGTCTTCACTAGGATCATTCTATGGTCTACTTGAACATGAAAGTTGGTTAGATGGCTTTTACTATATTCTATTGGACATGTGAATTTTCTTAAGGCAATGTAATTTCATGGTAGCATAGTTGATATTGCCATTGATTTCCATTTGTTTGTGATACAAATTTGTGAATTCAATTGTTAGCCACACTACATTTCTTTTTATAATAACAAAAATACAATTAAGTTTAGGTTTTTTTAATTCTCTTATCCTTTTCAGGATCAATTTCTCCACCTTTCTCTTAAGAGATCATTTATCAATCTTTGGAAAACTAAGTTTTATCCACAAGTTCTCACACTCTTGAGAAATTATATTAAATCTTCTTTTAATACTCTTTTCTGTAGTGCATCTGTTAATGACTTGCTGCACTGTTCGAAAATTTACTAAGTTTGGAGAAATTTTGTTGGATTTTTGTTCACATTACATTTCTTTGTATTTTCAAAATGAGTAATATTTCTCTTATAAATATTTTTATATTCCTCTTTAGGAGCTGGATTTTTAGACATCTAAAATCACAAGAAGTATAAATAGGTGTGAAGACAGACATGAGTCAAAACATATTTTCACAAAACAGGAATAAAAATAAGGTCTATAAGCAAAATTAATACTAAAACAAGCAGCAAAACATAAATAATGCAATACAGTAAATACAATGAGAATTAAAGATTGTAACAGCATACAACAACAAGAGATTATCAAATAGTTTAAATATAAAAAATTTGCAATTAATTTTTTATATTTATAATTTTATGTGTATTAATATTCAACAAAATACCTTGTACAGAATATTAAATATGCATTTATATGAAATTATAAGAATTGTTAAGATAAAATTTTATCTAATCATTGCATACTTAATATTTTTTCAACAAAAGTGATTTTACCAATATACCTGGGGTAATAGTCTACACTCTAATGATTGTGCTTCTTTAGTTTAAAACTGTTGCTTTCTTTGTAATGATTATCATTCTTCAATGTAGCTACATTCTCTCATTTTTTTATTTATTTCTTCAGATATATTATAGCATACCATGTTAATTCTGCAATAAAACATTCATATTAATGAATAATTGATTGTTGTTTGAGATTTGAGAATCTTTTCCAGCACTTACCCTGCCCTATACAGAGGGATGGTATTGCCACTGTGTGCTAATTTTAGTCTGCCAAGTCTGTCTTTGCATATGCTTTCCTTTGTTCTAGTCAAGGTTTTCAAGTACTTGGAATGTTAAAATCTAAAACTCAAATAAGCTTGCAAAACTTGATCAGAAAAACTTGGAAGAGAAATGATTAAAAATCAAACTTGAACTCAATCAAAAATCCACGCAAAAATGCTGTTAAAAATGAAATATTTTAATCTTCAGTGTCTTTATTTTACTCGCAAAAACTTATTTTTTACTCTAAAAAACTCAGAGTTAGAAAAAACTCAATCCAACTGAAAATTTTATTCAAAAAGATACTCAAACTCAAACTCCAATGGCAAATACTTAAACTTGGACCAAATAACTCGAACTCATCTTCTAGTAGTCTTACAATAATAATGGATATTTGATAAATCCTATTAAAAATACTTCATTTATAAAAATATTTTTCGGTATTAGTATTCTTAGTATTTTGCATACTTACATCATTTCCCATTCATTGTTCCTTTGTCTTGAATAAGGGACATTTTTAGTTCTGATATGTTTTAATTTTTTTATTTAAGCAGTTTTGAATTTCAGTTATTTACAACATTCTGATTACAAAATTGACATATTTAGGACTTAGAAAATTAATTATTTGTGCTTCTTTGACATTTAGGATATTATGGAAGGCATACCAATATTTTCTAATAACTACTTCAAATAAGAGATTATATACTTCTCCGTGTGTCATCGTGTCGAGTAAATATATTTCCTATTTAATAGTAATTAAAATATTTTTTATTAAGTATCAAATTATTAGTTTAGCAATGCCATTTAATTTAAATTCAATCAAGCTTTTTATTTGACAGTAACATTTATTAGAAAATTAGACATCTTATTTACTACCCATAATGTTAAATTCCTTCTTATTTGATGCCACTATTCAGATTTCAGGGATAATTAGTGTCACTCTTTTATCGCGTTCAACTTTGCTTACTAAATTTTGAAAATATATCTCTATTAGGATTGTATAAATTTATGTTAGATTCATTATTTAATGTTTTAGTAAGAACAAAGTTAGTATTATTCTTTTATAATATACATAATTTAATATTGCGGACGATTATATATACATATTTTGAGCCAGAAATTGACGCGGTTATACAGGTAAAAATATCAATACAAAACCAAGAAAAAAAACAAAAATATACTTACAAAAAACTTTTGGACGATTTCACGCCAGTAACTGAAAGTCTTTTCACAGTGTATGTTTCTCTTCTTACATTAGACACTTCCTATTATCATATTTTTATCTTGAGTAACGTATCTACCAATTTTCGGGTTATCTATATCTTTGCTTATATAGGCTATCGATTATACGCAACCTTCCCTTCTGATTGCCTAGGTTTTGTTGTAATTTGACAATACCAAAAGACTTTTTTGTTGCTTTATTACAATGCTCAACCACTTCCTCGATAAATGAATTCCGGCTCGAATAAAATTTATTTTAAAAGAACCTGCAAGAAAATGTTTATTTGGCCTTGATGCTGATTTCATCGAATTCTTCCAGTTTTACCTGTCCAATCGTCAGTGTATCAAAAACAACTCGTCTATTTCTTCTCCTGCTCTTCTCTTCTGCTGTTCTCTTCCTTGTTGCTATCAACGACCAATCTGTCCTCAACTCATCCTGACTACTGTACATCGATGACACTGCGATTTTCAACTTTGGTAGCTCTTTCGCCTCCAATATTATCTCTGATCTTGAGCTTTTGGATACTTGGTCTTTCAATTTTAGCACAAGCAAGACATGTGATAATTCCTTTTTTTGTATCCCCCTTCTGATCTGCCTCTCAATGTGAACTTTTCTCCCCATCATACTCATCTTGGAGTTCAATTTTCTGCAAACTTAAATTGATCTGGTCATGTGTCCTTGCTCCTCCGCAAAGCTAATTCCTCACTCTTTACCCTCTTCTGCAATGTTCCATTTAATTCTACGGCTGCTGTGAAACTTTCTTTGTTCAAGTCCTTTGATGGCCTTATCGATTCTTGTTCCACTCTATGGAACGCTTCCAGAAGCGTGCTTTCAAATGGATCTCTCCCTTGCCTACAAAGACGCTCTTCTCAAATTTCCCACTCTCCATCTGTCACTTTACTTCCATGCCTGTGATCTCATCCTGTTCAATCGCTTGCTCATTCGCAAATTGGACCTTGCTCCTTTTGATTTATTTAAGTTCTTCCGCTCCACTCACTTTCTCAATTCGCCGTCTCAAGAAACATCGCACCCTTCACTCGTTTTTCAATCATGTTTGTATCACTATTAATTACATCGTGACTCTCATCCGTCCAACAACCAATGATTTCTTTTCCCCGCCGCTGAGCTTCAAGAAATCTTTGATGTCTTTCCTCTTTGCTGAGCCCTTCTCCAACGTCACTTACTCCTCCATCTGTTCTTACTTTATCTCCTCTGACTGTCCTCGCTTCCGTAAAACTTGACTTGTTTTTATGGTTTTGTAGGTCTGCCTTCAGCAGCTAAATATTCATTATTATTGTTATTTATTAAAGGACAAGCACAATTAAAAAACGAGTGAAGGGTTCGATTTTGTTGAGAAGATGAACAGAGAACGTGACAACACCATCAGAGCGAGTAGAATGGATTGCGAGTTTGTAAATGATCGAACAAGAGGAGATCACATGCATGAAAATGAAATATAAGCGGAAGAGTAGATAATTTGAGCAGAGCTTTCATGGAGTGGAATAAGGCACGAGACAGCCACTAACAGCGTAGCACAAAGGATGGATTCGACAACAAAGTTTCAAATGTGAACACGAAAAAACAAATTCTGAGTGTTATCATAAGCGAATAAAAAATTAAATAAGAAGCTTATACTGTAAATTTATTACTTTCGTTGGGCATGCGCAGGGATTGCATTTAATTAAATGTTAGTACACACAATCCGTTTTGCTCATTATTCATTCTTCAGCTAATTATTTACTTTCTCATTAATAAGCACAATTAATTGTGCCAATTTTTAGAAATGCAAGCTTTGAGAGCTTTAACATATACATTTAAATAATATAGGAATGATTGCTTTTGACACTATAGAATATAAATTAAATCCGCAACAGCCTGGTGACAAACAGACAGTTTTTCTGAACGCGATAAAACTGTTGTGAATATTTTAATTCCCTAATATTTGGACAGGTTTTTCTTACCTAAAGATGCAACAAATGTATACTGAAATAATCCAATTGCGTAGGTATTCTTACCACGCATCACTCTCAAGTAATATCACCTTAACTTTGAAGCAATCCGTGAGAAAATAGAATCTCTTTTTAATCTATTTTTACTTTTAATCTTTAAAATCTATTTCAGTGGGGTATTGATTACTTCAATCTGTACAGGAGTATTAAATGAAATTTTATTTTTAATACGGTTACTTTTTGACAGTCCTGCATCCGTCCCATCTCATTTGATTCACTATCCTTCGATTTCTGTTGTGGCTGTTCTGCTGTTTTCAGGGACCATATTGTTTCTCTGCTCTGCGTTTACAACCCTCCTTCGAATAGTGCCTTTCGCATTCCCAATGCTGTTTTATCATCTATGTTCAAGTCTTTTCATGAACAGTCTATCTCCCTCTGTCGTCATCTTGGCGTTTGAATTCATCTTCATTTTCTTGTTTTTGGTGACTTCAATCTTCCTAATCTCTGCTGGAATGCGCTCGACTCTACTGACACTTATGAGTCTGCTGTTTTAGAGGTTTTTGCCTGCTTTTCTCTTGAACAACTTGTATTTTCTCCTACTTCCATCTCCTCCCTGCTTGATTGGGGTCTGTGCTCTCACCCTGATTACAGATTCGACATATGTGTAATTCCAGTTCCTGCTAAGCTGTCAGATCACTCATTCGTCCGCTTAAATCTGTCTGTCAACTCTACTTCTCCATCTTCTTATCCGGCTGCTCCACATTTTCGTCTCCGCAAAGCTAATTCCTCGCTATTTGCCCTTTTCCGTAATGTTCCTCTCCCACTGTCACTCCACTTGCATGCCTGTGATCTCCTCCTGTTCAATCGTTTACTGACTCGGAAGTTAGACCTTGATCCATTTGATTTTATCTCGTTCTCTAACTCCCACTCTACTCGCGCTGATGGTGCTGTCATGTTCTCTGTTCGCCGTCTCAAGAAACATCGCACCCTTCCCTCGTTTTACAATCGTGTTTGTGCTTCTGCTAATTTCTTACTGACTCTAAAGACTCCACCTGCCATTGATTTTTTTCCTCGCCCACGACCTTCAAGAAATCTTTGATGTCTTTCTTCTTCGATGTTCCTTTGTCTCACTTTGACTACTCTTCCATCTGCTCGTACTTCATCCTGTGTGATTGCTCCCGTTGTCGAATGATTTGACTTTTTAATTTTTGTTTTGTTCCACCCTAACCGGCTTAATAAAGTCTATTATTATTATTATTATTATTTAATTTATTGAAATATTGATTATGTTTCGAAATGAACATCTTTAAGTAATACGATTAAGCTGAAATTTGTAAATACCAAATTTTTATCGTGTCGCTTGTAAACACTAGGAAGTGTCTCTCACACCAAATTAATTTCAATGTACAAGCGCCTGTTTATTATACAGTTTAATTAGCTATGCCCCCAATTTCGCTGTCCGACCTCAAAAATTTGAGCGATGCCCAGTTTGCCTCCGCTGTTGGTGGTCTGAAGAAAGACGCCATCATTTCGTTGTTACGCCAAGCGGTCTCTGCTCTCTCTACCTCGACTCCGTCCACCAATGATGGCCCTGGCGTCATATCATCCTGACTCCCTAACAAAGCTTTCCTCTGATGTTTCCTCTCTGCAATCCCAAATGTTCTCCTACAGTGCTGCTGCCTCGCGTTCTGTCTCATCTCTCCCCAATAATCCTGCTCCGAGTTTCACACCCGTGCTTGCTCCTCCTTCTGCTCTACCGCATCCTCCCAAGCAGTCTATCCCTTCATCAACTAACCGTAATCGTCCTCGTCCAGTTTTTGGTTCTAGTGCTTCCTGCCGTCTCCCTGCTGTNATATATATATATATATATATATATATATATAAATATATACATATGTATGAATATATACATATACGAATAGCAAATATGAAATTAATTTGGAATACTGTAAATTTTAAACATACATGGAAATGCATATTATAATAGCCTACAAAAATTTTAATGGGTTTGCAAAAGTAATGTATTATCAAACAAAATTGTGCTACCACTTAGTTTTAGTTAATGTACAAAACTATCAAATTCGTATTATACTATATTAGGGTTATTTCTAGATTAAAAAACTCACTATTTTTTCATTAGTTCCATAATGAATTTATTGAAAAATTTGAAAAAGACACTAATAAATATTTTATTTGTTTTTACAAATAATTTATAATATATACTTCATATTGAATTTTTCAGCTATACTATAATCAATTTCGAACATGCTTTTAAAGACTTTCTGGTCCAAAAGTTTCTCCTTTGTAAGCCAAGATGAGGATTTTTCTTTCAATCAATGTGACTGAAATGAAGCTTTTACTTTTCTGTAATTGGTTTTTCAGATCTATTTAACACTAGCTAAGCGAAAATGGGTCAAAACAACCTTTGCATTTCTTGCTTGCTGCATTTTTAATTCTGTAAAACCACTTGCAGATACTTATACTTTCAATTATATTAACAATTTCATTGAATTTGTTATTCGCAGACATTTTATTTCTATTCCGTAATTTTCGCCTTTGAAGCATCAGATGTAAATTAATTTTCAAATGAGTAATCGCTGTTCTAGTGTTAAGATATGTATACCCAATCTAAGATCCAAATTTCAAACTTACGTTAATAACTTGCCTCTTCATTAAAATCAACGCTTTCTTGAGATGAAGATATGGAGTCGTATACATTCAATACCTTCTGGTTAATCATGGGGAATCTACATCGTTGCTTATCTTTTAAAACATAATCGCATAAATTTTTTCATTAATTTTCAGAATTTTTTCCAGTGCTACTCCTGGCTAGCATTCTTGAACATGATTTGTAACATAACCCCCCCCTTATGAAAGCAAGTCAATATAAGAGAAAGACAATATTGATTAGTATTATTTAAGCAAATATTTTGATAAAGTACATAAAATATGGCTGCAAGTGGGTGATATTTTTTACCCGCCTCAATTCAGCCCGACCAATCCAAATAGAGGTTTTCTAAATCTATTCCAATTTATTCTGACCTAACCCCATCATTGTATTTCTTAAGGGATTCATGATACATTTTCAAGTATACAATGGGCTCATATAAAATTAATAATTATTCGTGAGGATCCACACCAATTATTGAATCACCTATTAGCATTCCTTAAGAATATGCACACAATATATGTAGCCTAACCCAAGTCAAAGAATGGATTGACGCAACCACTTGCAGACTGACTTAAGTAAATAGAATTGTGTACAGGAGGCAATATTATGGTATATCTGATAAGGTCTACTAACGATTTGTACCAGGCACATTACAGGGGTTTTGCATGAGATAATAGTCTTTTTTTAGACAAAAGTTCAAGTCATAAAGCCATGATTTAGATTAAAATAAAAAAAGGGATAGTCATATCTTTAATATAAATATGTAAATTTTTTACCTTTTCCGTTAGTAAAATATTTTGCGAGTCTCAACTCTCTGCATCAGGGGCTGCTTTGTTACATTCCATTGATGATATAATATTAATAATCCAGCAATTAAACCTGGTGAAATGAGTTTCATTCTCTAGATAAGTACATATCTTTTCCCCAATCATTTTTTCAAATCCTTTATTGATTCAACCTTTTTGTATTGTGTCCATTTTAGTACTCTACATATGTCCTTAGAGGGGTATTGTTTTATGCACAGTACCATTGTAATAGACTACAGTTTGTTTCTAAGTCTATGCAGCAATGTATTGCAAATTCTCTTGTAAAATGGGATACAAAATACTACGAATTCTAGTATATTTCCTTAATTAGAAACTAATAAGTGATTCAATATCTCTTTAATGAATATGTAATTCTTCGTAAGAAATTGAAAACATTGAAATTTAAATTCATCAAATCAGATTTTATGCTCTATAATGCCAGACATTAACAGTATTGCTAAATATTATTTATTGCATGTCAGGACAAACATGAACGCCTTAAAGAGCGATAATCAGCATTGAGATCTGATGTATTGTAGCTTTATAGATATTATTAGAGATTGACTATTGTGGCAAAAAACGACATGTCACTTTATTAATTAACTATCAATCGTCTTTTACTGATTTACCTTTTGAACCCAACGAGGTATAGTAAGAGATATTTCAGTTGCTGATTTCGGTTTTAATATTTTTTTGCACTATTGGAATTCGCTTTTTGTATAAAAGCAATGACGATTTCAATATACATGTACGAAACCTAAAACTTGGTAATTGCGCCTCCATAGAATAGCAAACACTAATAATTCTAACACTGACTCGTTTATCAAACGCGGTTTTTTATAGTATCGATTATAAATAATCCAAAACTTCTTTGATCAGATCGATGAAGCAGTAAATTGTTTTGATTCATTCATCTTTCTGAAATCCACTGCTTACTTCGTTTATATGTATGTACTCACATTAAATAATTTGACGTGAACTAAGAGCTTTTCATAGATGTTAAATGAGGTTTACTTAAATTAATTCTAATAACTGCCACAGCTAACCGCTTGCGTGTCTGCGGGTCTAGAAAATGATGAACAAATATCTAATTAAATATAAGCATCGTTGTCACATTGGCTGAGTTTGATAATGAAGTGTCCTTTCTAACTTTTAATCCGATGTTGTCTTTTAGCGAATTTTTTCATTGAAGGTTTTTTTCACTTTGATAATGAAGGTATGTTTTCTGCTAGTTCGTTTTTTATAAACATTTTAAATGTTTGCTCACTGTTTACTCACTGACTTGCCAGCATGAAACATGTTTATGGCTTTGTGAGAGACATACATTTTCCTAAGTTTTTAATTTAAGCGGAATAATTTTCTATTATAATAAGTATTAACTAATTTACTTTAAACTCTTTAATGCCTATTTATGAACACAATTGAATTTCCAAGGTGTTGATAATTTAAGGCTGTTCATCTTTTTTCGTAACTATTTTTAATATTTTACCCGATCTCAATTGCATCCAAATTTTTTATACTACGCTTGCTGAGCAGATGTGCGCTGTCAAGCTACATCTTGAGCTAATGAATCTCAAAGTTATTTATGATTTAGTAATAGCAGTCAATTATTAAAATAGTAATAAAATGACCGAATAACATTTTCGGTGTAGTCGCTGGGTTCATGCTGATCATGGACTCATTTTTTAAAATATTTTATCTGATGTCTTTGTAATAAATTTATCTCATTATATACTAGAAAAGCACTCGAAGAGCGCAAACCTCCGCCACGCAGCTTGTGTCCTCCGGATCACATCAAAATTTAATGGATTCCTCCTTGGGCGGAGACGCACCTCTGGTGAAAATTTGAGGTCAATCCATCTATTACTTTTTCCGTAAAGTTGCTAGCGGACAAAAAACAAACAAACCAACGCTACCAAAAACATAGCCTCCTTGGCGGAGGTAAAAATTAGTAAAAATTTGGTTGAATGCAATGTGGGTATCTTCTAAAGTCCGATTTTTTTCAAACTGAAACAAACTGTAATTCATTACTGTGTTTAGAATGACTGATATTATATTTCGAAAATTCCTTAGAAAAAAGTGTCAATAAATCCATCATATTATTACATACGTAAAAATTATAAATGCAATTTTCTCAATGTTTGATAAAATTACCCTTATATTTAATGTACACACCTACAAAATACTATTTTGGTCTTAGTGTTAAATTACTATTTCAAAATATTTATTTACATCTGATTATCCGATATAAAATAAATTCTATTGTTACAATTTGGGAATTATACTGAAAAATATGTACAATTATTGCATTAATTTTTTTGAACTTTGAAAGTTTACTTATTTTCAAATTTTTACCCAAAATTAATGGAGCACTCAATTGTTTAATACCATGCTTGATAAAATATTTTCTCAATCCCGTGAATATAATTGTGAATATAATTGATGCAACATGTAGTTGTTTAGTATTACATTAAATTTTGTTTATATATATGGCAAGATAAATAAACGTGACTGCGTTTGTTCGATTTGCGCTGTAGTTTGTGGATCTGTTAAATACAATTTCATTATGAACGCAAAAGTAATGTCCATATTTTAGTAGAAACGTAAATGTTTTTGTTTCATCCATATTGTAAAATGATACTGTTTGTTTACATCGCACAAGATAATTACACTCGGGGCTTATGCCGGGGCATGGTTCATTGTGTATCACTCCAAAGAGCATTCAATTTAGTTCATTTGCTCCGGGACAAAGACCGTCGTGTAAGTTCCGCTGTAGCACCAGATTTCAGTACCATTGTGTGGTGGTGCAGATTTGTATGACGAGCCCTCACTGAGATCTATTATAAACAGCACAGTTTCGCACTTACGCAGATTGTACGGAAGAACAATGGAGTCAAATACTTTTAAGGATGAAATATTGATCAAAGCATTTTCTTCCAGTATTCTGACTATTTGGAGGTCCTCTAATGAACGATGCATTCCCCGATATACCATCCCGATAATCACAGTATGTCAATTTGGATTAAAATTCCCAATTTGATTATTGCACGAGCTGTGCAGCTGTTCATTCTTCAAAAGAAACTTACTATCTGGCTTAAGATTATGGGAGGAACTATCCTACAAGATGGAGCTCCTTGCCGCAATTCAAAACTAGTGTCAGTAGAACAATGTCTTAATGGTATTAAAATGGCTTGGCAACTCATCAGAGTTGACCTTTATTGACAATTGTTGGAACATTCTGAAAGGTCGCCTTGCTAAGATGAAACTCACATCATTTGATGATTTGAGAGAGAAAGTTAAGCCGGTGGAAACCCAACAAATCACAGCAGCGTACTGTGGATCATTGATAAAATCAATGCACTGAAGACCTAGAGGCCTTGCTGAAAGCTAAGAGTCTGCATGTAAAATATTCAAAATATGTTATAAATAGATATAATTGTCATCTAATAAAACATTTTTAGCAATACACAAGTTTGTTCATTTAATATTTTCCTTATTTTCATGCCTGTTGCAATTTTACAACCTTTGGTCTCACACTCTTGAGCGGCACCATATACATATATATATATATATATATATATATATATATATATATATAAAAAAATAAAAAATACCAGTTAATGGTTTTCTGCGCATTGAACCAGGCTAGTGCCAGAAGTAAACAATTAATTCGTTTGATTAGTTTATTTCATTTGAAAAGTCATTTGCAATTACTTCGATAAACAAGCTCTACAATTTTACCTTGCCTTGCTGATTGGCGTTGGATTATTTGGAAAACGGATTGCTGACTGCCCTGTACCAAGTGATTTCATTCTTCTGGCTTTAGGCTCAAACAGTAGCCTATAATCAACGCAGTGATAGTCTGTTACTGGAACATCATTAAAATGTTGAAATTCATTCTGACCCTCGTATTGAGTAATGAAGTTCTCCCATTTTGCGTTTACATTTGTAACATATGGAAGCTGGACTGAGTAAGTGTTGTCAAGAAAGTAACTGTTTATTTGATGTTCTAGCATCAGATCAAGTAAGTGCAAACGACATGGTTCATATATTTGTCTTGATAACAGACTTCATATAAACAAACACTCTACTAATTTTACTGCTGTTTGTGTATCTGAACAGAGCTTGGTGATCATCAAAGGTTTCTCATCAGTCACTTCTAAGAAATAGTCTGCTATCGTACTTTCCTTCTTGTTCGGACGTTCAGTAAATCTTGCAAGCTTATTTATAAATACAGCAATTAGCTCTCGTTTTTTGCCATATAGTTGATGATAACACTTCATGTCGTACTATAAACAACTGCGAGAATATTCTTCTTAAGTAATCTTTGAATTAATTGATGGAGGATACACTAGACACATCTACTTGCATCACGGCTGAATCCGCTAAAGTTTGTAAGCTTTTCATAGTTTGTCGTATACTTTGATTAGTATTTCCTTTTATTTGTATGGCTACATCATTGATTGATTTACGTCATTTTCCAGGAACATAGTCAGCGCGTTGTCATTTGTTACAATATCGAGTGGTTAGTTTTCTTATTATTACCAGCTTCTTTAATCTCATCAACATGCGTTAGACTAACTTTTTATTGTGTACTCTTTGTGTGTTCCCAAGCTTGGTGGATGGATATCAGACTTAACGCTTGGATTACAATAACCATTTACGCCATTTATTTGGTTTAAACAGTAATGTCCTTTCTTCTTGCGGTTTCTATTCATTATCAATTAATCCTTTAGAATAAATAAAGAATTAGTTATGTAATGATGCCCTTAGCATTTCACACGTATTAATGAAGTTTTGCAAATGCTCTGCAAGCAAGTGCATTGCTTTGGCAACAGACATACGTTTTAAGCAGTAGAAAAACATTACAAACCTGAGAATTTTGCCTTAAATTACATTAACAAATATGAATAATAAAATTATAGATTTTTGGAACAGAAACGCTTGAAAAAATACAGGAATATAACTTTTCTGAGTAATCTCCGGGGTCAAATTTGCGAGTGGGAATGTCAAAATTCGAACTTTTAAGAAATATCTAAATAATTGTTTAATACTCATAATATACCTTAGATCATTGCAATATTGCAGGAAATTAAGTGTAAATGAGCAAACGTGGTTAATTTTACGTCTGTGATTTTGATGGGGAAAATAAAAATATCACAAAATGAATTAATACAATTTTCTGTAGGTTTCTCATGCATCTGCTTAAAATAAATTATATTATCGTTATTCGAATGTGGTGAGTGGTTGCCCAGAGTGGATGGTAGTGGGAAGGACATTTCTGATACAGAAGGACCCAAAGAAAGGTAGTGAGCCAAGTAACTTCATTCCAATAACATGTCTCCCACTAACTTGGAAATTGCTAACTTCTGTGATTTCAAGTAGGCTGGCATGTTACTTAGAACAGAACAGGTTGATACCAGAGGAGCAGAAGGAATGTAGGACAAAGACGAGAGGATGCAAAGATCAGTTGTTGATAGACCAGGCAGTGGTGGGGAATTGTAGAAAAAGGAAGACAAACTTAACAATGGCATGGATAGACTACAGGAAGGCATATGACAGCATATCACATAGGTGGATATTGAGGACGTTAGAGGCTAATGGAGTTTCACGGAAATGGTTTGAGTTTCTAGAGAGGGAGATGGGAAAGTGGCAGACTGAGATAGACGGACACAGGTTGTGGTTGAAGCGAGGCATATTCCAGGGAGAAAGCTTAGCACCACTACTGTTTGTAGTTAGCTTAATCCTCATCACAGAAAAGCTAAAGGAGCCAGGTATAGGGTATAACTTGGAAAAAATGGTAGAGTAGTGAGTCACCTGTGGTACATGGACGAACTGAAGATGTATGCTAGTTCAAGGAAGATGTTGTCAAGGCAAGTGGAGACATCGGAGAAGGCAAGTAGAGATTCTGGGTTGGAATTTGGATTAGGAAAGTGTGCGACAGTGACAATGACCAGAGGCAAGTGCATAGCTGGAGATGGTTTGAGGACGAGCAGTGGGGATAAGATTGAGGAAGTCAAAGAGGGGTACAAGTAATTAGGTGTGATAGAGAATGATAGAACAGATCATGAGGAAATGAAGACGAGGTTACGAAGAGAATACAAGAGGAGAGTAAGGAAGGTACTACAGAATTCAGGATTTAATGGGCAGAATAGTATAAAAGGAATTAATACGTGGGCGATACCAGTGTTGAGATATTTGGCAGGAATAGTTAGGTGGAACAAGAATGAACTGAGAGAATTAGACAGGGAGACAAGGAAGATACTAGCAGCATAGAGAGCATTCAACTTAAATGGAGATATAGATAGGCTGTACATTGCAAGGCATAAGGAAGAGAAAGGACTGCTAATTGTAGAGGAATTTGTTGAAGCAGAAGCGCTAGGGCTAAAGGAATATGTAGAAGAGCAACCTAAGGGGTCCGTACTGGAGGTCACTAAGGAGTTAAGGAAGATAAAAACTGAGAGTGAAGGAAAGACAACATAAGAGTAGGATGTAATTAGAGAGACAAACAAGATATAGGCAGAAGGTGATGCATGGAGAATATGGAGGAACACAGAAATGTGTGAGAGAGAAGAGAGCAAAAAGTGGTTAAAGAAGGCAGGACTAAAAAGAGAAAGAGAAGCACTAATAATGGCAGCACAAGAGCAAGCAATAAGAACGAACTGGGTGGAAGAAGCATATAGACAGAAGAGTAGAAGTAAGTGATAAGTGTAGGCTATGTAAGCCACAGGGAGTCATAGAGAATGATAAGGTTAAGATACTGTGGGACTTCAACATCCAGACAAGTAAGGTAATAGAAGCACGGAGACCAGACATAGTAGTGGTAGAGAGTTATAGACATAGCATTACCAAAGGACAGGAATGTAGAAAGCAAAGAGAAAGAGAAGATAGACGAGTATAAAGAGTTGGCAGAGGAAATAGAAAAGCTGTAGAAATTGAAGAAGGTTAAATTAGTCCTGGCAGTAGGAGGAGCACTAGGAGCAGTATGTAAGAAGCATGCGTGATACTTGGAGGAGTTGGGAGTACCAAAGTGGGGAGGAGCAGTCGCACAGAAGGTAGCACTGTTAGGAACAGTTAGTCCTGAGGAACGCTCTCAGGCTCCCTGGGAACTGGTGAGTTCCCCGAGCTGAGAGGGATACCAGCATGAAGCTGTAATAAGTAATAATAATAAT
>CABFPE010001161.1:24095-36815 GCA_900660155.1 Hofstenia miamia | reverse complement strand
AGGAACGCTCTCAGGCTCCCTGGGAACTGGTGAGTTCCCCGAGCTGAGAGGGATACCAGCATGAAGCTGTAATAATAATAATAATAATAATAATAATAATAAGAGTAAAAAAGCAATTTTATTATTTCTAGCTTGTACAAATTTACAAAACCTATAATAAAGTACAAATATATATAAAAAAAAATATTTACAAACTATTGTAAATCACTAGACAAAATTATGAGCACTCATTTGTATTTTCCTATTTAAATGTGTATGTAATCAGTAAATGTGCATGCATCTCCTAGCATTTGTTTCATCTTTAAAAAAAATTTAAGACTGCTTTTAAAATTCTTATAAGACTTTGCATTCCTTATAAATAGAGGTAGAGAATTCCATTGGGTGCGTTCGCGCAGCGCACCGGTTTTCCACTGTGTCAACTAGAGCATTCGCGCATCCACCGGTTTGCATTTTCTGTGCCCACTGAAAGCTAACTGTAAACAGCGGAAGGGTTTGTTTATTTAACAATTAAATTTCGCGCACACTACATTCGCGGTGGCAGCGGTAGTCAACCTAATTTACTCTTAGCCAATCAAATGTTGCTTATTAACAAACTCGTTTCTTATTCGGCTATTAATAGGGCGATTTTTCGACCTAAAAAATTTAAGATTGTGACTTTTTTTACTTAAATACGTAATTTTTTACCTAAATATTTTTGTGTAATATTAAGAAGAACCTTTCCACGAAAGAAGAGCACTTCTAGTGTACAGACGATATATGTATATTGTATACGACTAAAATGGCACTAGTGAGTAGCAGCCAGCAATGTCATAATCAGGTGCCGGATTCAGACTTAAAGCACTTTACAATAGAATTCATTTCGTAGTAATTTGTGATTTGCATTAACAATAATTTTTTAGCCCAATCCACCGCCCTCTACTATAGATTTTTTTGCATACAGCGCACAGTGTATGCATTTGAAAATTTTGTATCAAGAGCCCAAATATATATATATAGGCGACAGGGCAATTTCAACAAATATCACTTTAATCCAATTTATTATAAATACTCGATCTCTGGTAAATATAACCCAGAACCGTACACTTTCGTACGTGTTTTACAATGTTACTTCAATGAAAACTCGAAGTTTGTATTAAAATGAATTAGTTAGGTTTTAGAAAGTTTCAATAAATTTAAAGTCTGATTCGTTTTCACTTCCACGGTACCGAACAACATTTTTCTAAGCTAGTCGATTAGATGAGTACAAAATGTTATTAAACAAAAAATACAGCGGCCAAACTCAAATCTAGTTACTTGAAAAAATACTAATAAATAGTTTTCATAAAATAAAATACAAATTTTAGGAACATCTATATTACTGTACTATTAAAATATCAGAAATATAAAAAATATGATGTTTGATAAATAACAGATTGATATATTTATATTTCTAAAAATGTATTATTATACCAATCCCTCGTTAAAATTGTAATTTTCTCTGTCTTTAGCTAATTATTCAAGGTTATGCAAATAGATGGGGTGTTATAAATTTACATATATCAAATAATTCTTCAATTTTTGACTTTTTATAAAATTTAATTGATTTCAGCCAAACCCAACTAAAAAACGAATCAGTTGGCGTTTCGTGCACACTGATTTTGCAAACCGGTGGATTGTGCGAATGCTCCAGTTGACGCTGAGTGCAATACCGGTGGATTGCGCGAATAGGTTGGTAAACAACGGAATGCTATCGCGAATACGTTGACAACTGAAAGCCAACTGTTCAGTTGTGCCGGTTTGCGATCGCGAACGCACCCATTGTTGGGATGAATTCAGGGAAAATGAGTTTCTGCTGTTTAAAACACTATGGTACTTTTTAGTTCGATTGCTTAATATTAGGTAATCATTCATAAAATGAAGTGATTTGCGTTGTTAAGCATATTTATATATGATGTACATGGTTTGAGTTTGAATATTGCGTATGGGACTTATATTATTAAATTCATTACGTAGAGAAGAGATGGATTCGTGCTTTGGAATACAATTTAACGTTCTTAAGGCCCAATTGAGAATTTTAGTTTGAGATTTTCGCTGAGAGGCACTTAGATTTTGAAATAAGAAACTGCAATATTGAAATTTACTGAATAGGAAAGCATTGACTATTTGTTCATGATAGTTTTTTTTAGCAGAAAAGAAATTTGAAAAATTAAGATTGGCATCAATTTCTGTGTCTAAATAACTTACACTATTTTTGATGGTTTTTTCAATTTCGAGGGTAATTTTGTGTTGTTGCATTGTAAATAGGAGTAAGTACTATAAACTGAGTTTTCTCAATATTTATTTTTAATTTGTATTGCGAAAAATAATATGAGAGCGGTTCAACATCTTTTAGTTATAGTTTACTCGAAATAAATTCTTTTTTGCAGTATTCAAGAGACATGTACCATTAGCATATTGCTATAAGTTAGTAGAATTTATATTGTCAAACATATCATTAACATATAGTGTAAAAAGGTTAGGACCTAAAAGAATTTCTTGCGGAACACAACGGACAGTACTTAAAAAATTAGAGAGTGTTTCACCTAATTTGACACGTTGTCTATTGCATAGAAAGCTCATGATGAAGCCGGAAACGAACTAAAACCTAGACTTAATTTATTTTCCAAAATTTGGAAATCAATTGAATCGAATGCTTTATTAAGATCTTGTAAGTCAAAATTACTAGTCAATTGCATATTTTTCTGTAATCGATAAAATTGCATCTGATGCAGAGATGTAAGAGGGCCGCTTTTTTGCGACCCTAAACCGGCTCGGGCCTAACCCTGGAATAACTCGGCCCTATTTGAGCCCTACGTCTTATTTTTCGGCCCTAAACCTACCTTAAACTAATATACATACATGTATATTCAAAAGCTCTGCAGGACATTTGGCTCACTCTGAAGCCTGGACATAATCAAAGAGGCCGATACCTGCTAACGTGGCCGGTTCGCGCACGTGTTTACGTGCAGGGTAAATTAATGAATAACAATATAAAACATTCATTGATTTGAATATTTTATTAAGTCCCACTGTCTAAAATAATTTTTTTAATGAAATTTCGGCCCTAAATCGGCTTTTCTTTTTAAAATATATCGGCCCTAAACCGACCCTGCCCTCTTACATCTCTGATCTGATGTGCTATGACCTATGCAAAAAACAAGTTGATTTTTTGAGAGAATTTTCCGATCATTAAGGCATCCATAAATTTGAATAGCAATTAGTTTTTCAAATACTTTTGAAATGGATGCGTTATACCAGAGACAACTAATTAGCCTAGAATTGTGAGCTTCTTAAATGATTTCCACTCTTAAAAACAGGTGTAACATCCGCACTTTTTTAAGATTTCAGGGAATTTGTTGTCTGAAATACATTAATTAAATGCAAAAGCTAGATGCCTACCAAAGACGTACTTTTTTAAGACAAATACGGGATTCTATTAGATCCAAATGATTCGCTCACATCATTTTTTAATGATATTTTTTAGTTCATAATATGTCGCCATTCGGAAATCGAATTTTGATTTTATGGATACTTGATTTTTTTAATCAAATTTGCCAAATTTAAAATTTACGAGATTTATAAAAGTTTCATTTAAGTGATTGGTTATTTCAATTTTATTATTGCAAACATTATTTCCTATCCTTAATCTTTAAATAAAGCCCCATTTATTTTTACTATTTTTCAAGTTTTGGAAATATTGCTTTATCTTCCTCGTTTGAGCAGTCTTGCGGAAATTTTTAATTAACTTCTTCGAATCATAATAATTAATCCAGACAACATGGATTTTAGCATCGACATGTTGCTTAATTTCGTCGGAGTCCCGCGGAGTTTTGATGTTCAACCGAACGTTATTCTTGATGAACTTGCGTTTGTATGGCGCCACCTTATTTAGACAAATACCAATGTTTTTCGATAAATTTATGCTTCTAATTGCCATACAGTAACGTATAAATGTAATCCCAAGCAACGTGTGTAGCAACCTTTCAAATACTTTATCTGAAAAATTCGTGTGATCTCTTTTATACACAAATTTCGGAATCGCTAATATATACGCAGAGGTTAGGATCACTGAAACATTCGTAAATAAGAGTTGAGAAATTAAAAGAACTATCTGTTAAGAAATAATCAATTTGGTTGTTTTGCCTAGTGGGTTTAGTGGCATTTACTATATTTAAACCATATTCTTTACAAATGTTCAATATTTTTTGGACTCGTAATGAGTGAAAAAGTTAGCATCATAATCACCTAGAAGATGATGATTTTATTTTCGTGAACTACTTGATTAATTCTTGTTTTTGTATTCAGCAAATTGAGATAATAAAGTTTTATAACTTACTTTAAATAGCTCAAATTGGTCGTTATCCATTAATGAGAAAATTTATATCCAAAGGGTTTCAAATTTTGCCTCATTTAATTTCGCAGTTTAGATTGAAAAATTTTTCGTGGCTAATTCCATTAGTTCACGTTCTCTACTATTTCTATTTTAAAAATAGGCCTTAAAGACGTTAGGATCTCTATTGTATGAAGATAAATTGCAGTTGTCCCGTGTTTCGGTTAAAGCATAAATTGCATTTATACCACATTTTGTACAATTTAAAAAATTCATTAGCTATTAAACTCCTGGCATTAATGTACACAATTTTGAAATTTCGATTGTATTGTTTTAGATTAATAATTTCATTTTCCAAAAGATCGGACCGGGATTAGGCTCTATATCTCCGGAAATTAGAAGTAAACCCATATGAATTTGAATTTTCTTTCAATGATCCAGGAATACATTTTATGAATTTTTTTGTAATCATTTTAATTTTTTAATATTAATACGAGGATTTTTACTGTGAAATGCTATCAGTATAATAATTTGACGAAATTGAAATATGCAAATAACAGTAAGTATATGAATAACAATCTTAAAATCAACCTCATTTTATAGTCGATTTAGTAGGGAACATCATTTGAGATTTGTGAGAGCATTGATTCTGTAATTCTGATGTCATCTTCAAATAAAAAATGCCAGTACGAATAAAGGAGCTTATATGTAGTATAGGAGGAGAACCAGAAAAATGGCATTTAATGATTGAAAGTAGCACAGATGTAGACTTTCGCGAGATTGGTGGATTCCATCATAAGCATAGGTTACGACTTTGTAACCTCATAAGAAGTTTTCGAATGCTTCAATCGTTGACTTTGACTTTGGAATGAGCGTATGACAGAACTTAGATTGTAGATAACTCTGGTTTTAACATAAGAGATGGCTTTCATGGGGAAACAATTTTAACAAGATGTATGTTCTGGAGAGAAGGTGGCGTTGATGGAGTTTATCAGTTCGTTAAGGTTTTGCTTTAATGATTCAGGAGATTCTATAGCATCAATAACTCCGGTGTTTATCTCGATATGTTGTAATTGTCTGTTTTGGATAATCGTCAATCTTCTCTTTTAATTGATGGGTTGCCAATCCACAATAACTATTAATTGTGACGATCTGAACTGACAGCAGATTTTTTGAGTTAGAAATTATTAAGGTTGTTGCGTTCTCCTTTAGACTTAACAAATGTGCTTGATGTATGTGGAACTTCTGATTGCAGTTTTGGAGATTCCTGAAATTCACCTGATTGAGACGGATTTTTAGGATGACAGATTCTTTAAGCTTTGTTGGTGAAGATTGAGTGGGAATTAAATTTTGCTGATTTCAAGGACTCTTCAAATAGGTACAACAGGGCTTCTTTTGCATGATCCTCATTTAGCTTTGCGAAAACTGGTGTAGTGGTGTTTTCTTTTTGCTTTGAATAACAATAATAATACACATAATCATAATCATAATAATAATAATAGTATATACAAAGGTAAAATAACATATTTACAAATATAAAAGTGAAGAAGAAAAATAGTGAAAATTGATGCGAAGATAACAAATACAAAATGGAAATGAGTTGCATTGAGATAGAAACCCGAATTCAGTGATAGCGGAGAGAAAAGACAGGAGGACGCGTTGTTTGAAAATTCTAGCAGGCAACCACAAATCGAGTTCAAGATTAGAAATTATGAAATTAGCTAGTGGAATTACACGATAGAAAAAGCTATTGGTACAAGTGGCTTTTTGAATGTGAGGTAGAAGAGACTGAAATTTAGAGGAGGATCGTGATCCACTAATAGAGAAAGAGAATTTTAAGAAATCAAATACATAGAAATTATAGACGCCGAGTAGCAGTTTGAGAAAAATCAGATCAAGGAATTTGAGATACAGCGAGATAGGCAAAAGCCTGGTTTTTAATAGGAGGTGAAGGAAAGATATATTTGATTAGTAGATCCAGCGAAATCCCCGGTGTAAAAGACTATCAATTTTAGTTGAGAAGGAAGAATTGAGATACCAACACTGTGATCGATAACGAAATGGTGCTAAGACAATAGGATTTCAAGATGGTTAATTTTCGATAAGGGGTTAGAAGAACATGGCATAGTGTATTTGAGAAAGTAAAAGGTAGAAGAGAATTTTTTAGCTTTGTGAGAAATATGTATAGTACAGGAAAGAGAACTGGAAATCAAAATACCAAGATCACGAACATAAAGTTTGAAGGGAACAATGACGTTATTTATACAAATCAGGAGAATAAGTTCTGGCAGAAGACAATAGTAGACCTTCAGATTTTGACGTGTTGAAAGGAAGGCTATTGGAAGAGAACCATAAAAAGGCTCGAATACTTTCGAGGTCTTAAGAAAATATGCGGGTGTCATCAGCATGCAACATGCATATAGAGTTGGAAGCAGTGGTTGTCTGCGTAAAGTCATTGATGAAGGTTATGAGCAAAAGAGAAACCAAAAATTGAGCCTTGAGGAACACCAGAGGGAACCGGAAGTTCATGAGAAAGAACAGAATCAATTCGGACAGATTAAGATCTATTAGTGAGATAACTGGAGATGAGGAACAAAGGATGAATCACAACCAAGAAGAGAGAGCTTCGAAATTCAGCGCGAATGGGGAAGCTTGCAAAGGCCTTTTGCAGTCAAGATACTCAGTAAAAAGAGGGATACTTTTAAAATATATACATGTGTCAAGGAAACTTAGAAGAGAGAGGACGGAAATCGGGATAGATTACATTTAAAACTATCCGTTCAAAACCAAGAGATAAATGAGAAAGAATTGATATTGGACCATAGGGAGAACAAATGTCTCAAAAATTCCTCGCCAGATTTTGTTATTCCAGCTTTTTTGCAGATTTGAGGAAACGTAGAAGATAAGATGATTGATTGGTAGAGCCGAAAAAAAGATCAGATAAAGAGGATTCAATGTTTTTAATTAGAACAGGTGAAAACTGTGGAATGGAGTGCGACTTAATAGAGGACAACATTTTAAAAACGGTATGTGGAGAAAACGAATTTAGAATGATTTCTGAAAGGTTTAGTGAAGAGCTGAGGGGAGAATACAGAACAGGAATATTCATTAAAAAGATTGATATGTAAGTAAGAGATTTGTTTTTGGAAAGAGATTTCATCAATTTGTATGCAGCAGTGATTGAAGGTTTCTAAAAAAAGAAATGGAGGAAAGTAGCTTTGTCGAGCTCAATAGAATCTGATAAATTTTTGGATGTTGTCGAGATTTTCTCCAAAAGATAAGTTTTGCCATATGGGTGAAAGGATAAGTTTTTGAAATGTCTGAGTTTATTGTGAAGATGGACAGAATGAGAAGAGTAAAAGAAAGTTAAAAGTTGACAACGCCTTCTTTTACGCGAAATAAGGAGGAAGTGTCCATTGGAGAGAAAAATTTGAAGGAATTGGAGCAGATCATTTGGAGGGAATGTGCGAAGAGGATCAAAAGCAAATGAAGAATTAATGAAACTATTAAACGAAACATAGTCACCAAGAGAATAGGAAAAACAACAAAATAGTTGCATGTAACACTATGGCCTACTTAATATACCGTGCGTTTTTAAAGTTCCGGTGAATTTGAAACGTATATTTCGTAAATATAACAAAATTTCTTCAACAAAGAAAACATTCATTATTAACAGTTATGAGTTAGCATTAATTGTTCAAATAATGTTTTCGAGTTGACCACCTTCATTTTCAATACAGGTTTCCAGTCTTTCAAGCACAGAAACACAAGCATTTTGAAACATTTCTTCTGTTATTGATTCGTATATTTCAATTATTTCCTCCTTCAGTTGTTGCAAACTTTGAGGTCTAGGCTCTGCATAAACCTTGTTTTTCATCCAGTTCCAGACAAAGAAATCCAAGGGAGATAAGTAGGGACTTTTAGGAGGCCAGCTGAACTCAGTTCGATCACTAATAAGACCACCAGGAAAAAGGGTTTTCAATGCTTCAAGCGATGTATTGGCCGTATGTGGTATAGCGCTGCCCCAATTGAATCTTATATGGTTTAAGTTTTAACTCTCGCTTCATAATTTTCCATGCTGTCGATTTTGATCGGAAAACACTTGCAGCGACATTCGAGGTGGTGGGAAGCTGACCAAGGTTTTTGAAGTTATTGAATTGCCTCCTCGACTGCCACAATATCATAAATGCTTATAGAATCGCCTATTCCACTTCTAGGTAGATCTGACACTGTGCCATACTCTTTAAATTTATTGACAAGTCATCGAACTGAGGTATCACTCGGGCGATCTTCTTTGCATTTAATACCATGTTTAGTACAGTACTGTTTAATGGCTGCAGTTACTGATTTTTGGCTGACATAATATATCAACATATCGATTTTCTGCCTCATATCCATGGTAAACAAAATCCAAACATATATTCTACCGAGTGACCTAATGATTCTTAAAATATTTTATTGAATATTTTTAAAAGAGACTTTTTAAATTCACCGGAACTTTAAAAACGCACGGTATATTAAGTAAGCCATGGTAACAAATCATTGAATCGCTCAATGTAGTCAGTAATGTCAACGTTATTTAATGACCCGATTAAAAAACCTTTCACCTGAGCCAACCGGACACGGTAAAATACTAACCAGTTTCCACTCCTGCTTCCATGTGATATTTCGACTTCTTTCAGTTTGAAAATCCGTTTGTTTTTTAATAAACAATTTTTTTTATAGTTACCATATTTTTTTATAATTGCTAGGTAAAATTTAGCAGTTTTTTTATCAAAAATTATAAAAATTTTGATTTTGGCGGGAATTTTTTTTCAATCGGGCCCTTTGTAACAACTTCACATATATGGGTCCTTTGTAACAACCTAAACTGATTGAACTTAATTATGCTGTTGCATTCATTTTGGATAATGGCCAAACAACATTTATTTGTTTTCTATTGTTTTTAAGTTAAAAATTGTTTATTTTGGTGATTCACTGTCAAGTTTTCCCACAGACTCCGAATCTAAATTTTGAATAAATCAATCTCAATTAAACTGCGATTTTAAACTTCCAATATCTCTAAATTTGTGCTGCATGGAACTAAGCATTTTCAAATCTCAATTTACATAATTTTAATAAGCTGCAAGTATTACACTAGCAAGTTGCAACACTTTGCGGGGTTACTGGAACAATACCAAATAGGGGCCTACATATATGTATATGATTCTCATATTTCAAAATTTCACAGGAACCCACGAACTGGCGGTTCATCAAAAAACGGAGTTCAGATCAGAGTTGCACACCGGTCAGTCGGTCGGCCTGCAGGTTTTACAGGCCGTTTTTTTTCCAGACCTTACCGGCCTCAAATAAAAAAGAATTAAGTTGTTTCTCTCAATTACATATTAACCTTTTAAATTCTTATATATACTGTAACTAATGTAGCTACTGTAAGTAACTTTAGTGTAAAAAAATGTCTCTTAATAGGTGCACTTGGAAATATTTCCCTGTAACCGGCCATACCCGAGAGAATGCATTTTTTTGAACAATTTCAAAATTGAATAATATTTTTAACACAATTCACGTTAATTATATAGAAATTTTTTCAAACTTTTATTTATAATTTGTTTTTGAGAAAAATCTTTTTATATTACACATGTGAAATAAAGTGCCTACCTGTATACGCCCCTACTGGATAATAATTACTCGCATCCACGAGTGGGTTTGGCTAAAACCGGGTACACGTGGGTAGTATCCGTATCCGCATATTAGTACTTAACTACATAAAAATTTTTGATAGAGATACACTGTAATCATGTAATTTTTTGAAAATAATTTCTCCATATTAAGACATAAATGTGATTGTTTATATAAATTTTTCACACAACTAACTTCACATGTATCATTGCTCAACATTAAAATTGAAAAGCAATAATTTGCTTTCATTGTAGACTCATTTTCTTAGCTGTTTGGCTACTTAAAACCAATAAGAAAAAATGAAATTATTTTTAATGATATTTGGATATCTCATTGCACCAGGAAAATAGTTTTAATTTAAAAAATGAAATATAAACTTTTTTGCAATTTTTTTCATAGAATGTTACAAAGCCCCTCGATTTTACAAAGGGCCCATATAATTTGAAACTGCGATTACAAAAGGCCCATATATATATATATATATATATAAGCTCATACTTGCGCTGAACCGATTTTTCCATAGTACAAACGAAGTTTAGCAGTTCGGTATTAGGGAATGTTTTTAGACTATATTTTTATGTTAGGAAATGTTCACATAACTGAAAAAACACTTTCTAAAGCATTTTTAAATTCACATATTTTTATTAAAAAAAATTGCTGAAGTTTTTATAAAAAAAATTTACACGCAGACTTGCGTTTTGTACACTTTTTTAAAAATTCTCTTATAATCTTCAAAAAATACACGCAAACCTAAATATTAACTTTGGAAATGATTAGAACATTCGAACGGTCCATTTATAACAGGTGTGAACTTCAGAATTCTACGCTCGTAGTTTTAATCGGGAAATTTTTTTACCCTGAAATTACTATTTGCTCATCAGGATATTATTTGCATGTCAGGTAAATTGATAAATGTTTATAGGCGCGTAAATATAATAAATGACATTGATATAGTTAGTTAGGTATTAAATACTTAAATTTTGTGGTACATAATACTTCAGAAACTATATAAATTGCATTTGATATGCACAGCTATTCAGAAGACAGTAAAAACTAGTTATGCTACTGCACCTAGGTTTGTTGAGTTCTATAAATTGCTTAGTATTTTCACTCCTATTTATTGTTTATCCTGCAGGAAAGGCAAATCACTAGTTAGGTCTAAGCTTCCAAGATGTTAATATGGACAAATTCTTATACCCATTGAAGGTGTAACTTAAATTAAACAGCACGTTGTTATTGGTAGGTAAAATAGAAATTGTAATGCAAGTAAAATAAATTTTTTTAATAAAGTGTGTGCACAAAGCGCAAGGCTACAGAGCATGCTAACCTATTTTTTCAAATTTGTTGTTTCTGCTCGAAAAAATCAATATACATCATAATACTAATTATAATAACATTGTCATAATTTAAAAGTTACAAAAGTGCATAGTTTTCGAGAAATTTTATCTAAAACTAATAATGTGTACAAAGTGCAAGTGTGCGTGGAAATTGTACAAAGCGCAAGCTAGCGGGCTCTTAAAATGTACAAAGCGCAAGTATGAGTTTATATATATATAAGGTTCGTTTGAATGAACCGAAAAATGAATGTTGATGAGTTTATTTGACGTTTGTTATCACAAAATTTTCGTACCTTGAAATGGTTCTATCTAAAAGACAAAAATACATATTTTTAAGCGTTTAATTTTTTTGTAAAAAAATGCAACACGTTGCCAACCCTTATTTTATAAGTAGCTTTCAAAGCTATTCAAAAGGAAATCCAAAGTATTCGCAGTCATTCTATAATATTTAAAAATTCGCAATACTCGCTTCGTCTGATGAGCGCAATTCACTGATAAAGTTTGTTTCGCCACAAATATATGTTTTCAAAATCCATAATTTCGCCTATATGTGTTTTGGAAAAATTTGGATTTTGTCTTTTCTTGTCATACATGTAAACAGTAATTAAGCGTATTGCTTATATTCCGATTTATTCTCAAAGGAAATATTTAAACGCGTATTATTATTTAAATAACTGATTCAAAAACAGGTATTTTTCCTTCGACTGCTTCATTGGAATGGTGGAAGTGTGTTTTACTGGAAGGGTTAATATAGGCCGCGGTCCTTGAAAATTTCGAACAGGATGTGATTCACTTTTGTCCTAAAATTACTATAAAACTATTATTAGAAAATTATTTAAAATCTTCTCAAAAATCAAAAAGTGCAATGATTTGTGGTTCTTGGCAAAAGCTTTAGTATGCATATTTATCAACATGAAAGAGCCCTTTTATTGATGGGATAGTAGAAAACTTTGAAAAAAATGGTTCTATTTTATGAAAATACTAAAAAAATTTTTATCACAATAGTAACATAGAAAGTCCGCCATTCTGTTTAGATTGTTTTTGAAAGGGCGTGGATAGCCTTTTTCTCCGATCCCTAAAACCACGGCTGGTTTGATGTGTAAATATACCAATTAATAAAATCCAACCAAAAGTAGTGCATAAAGTTATATCTTTTTTGTTTTGCATTTGTCAATAAGAAAGAACCGAAGAAATGATTTCTATAATTAATTATGGCGGAATTACTTATTACTTCATACCAGCAAATCAGCACGAATCAGATAGCGGTTACTGATTGCTTATCACGATGTGTGATTTTTTCGAACGTGCAAATCAGGCCGAATCAGGTCGTGATTACTGATTGCGTTTCACGATAGCGGT
>CABFPE010001161.1:5702-20894 GCA_900660155.1 Hofstenia miamia | reverse complement strand
GGTCCGAGTGGTCTGGGGGGGGAGGGGGTCTAGGTCACTTCTAAAATAAGAAAGCCTCGTTAAAATTGCGCAATAGAAAAATTACATAAAAAAATTCTTTACTTTGTCCATTCGCTCTTGTCCAACGCTATGTGATGAAATTTATTCACAAATATTTTAATAGGAAGTTTTGTAATTGCTCTTTGCTTAAATTTCTGTGGAGGTGTTAAAAATTACTGAATTTTTATTTATATTTCCAAATCTAAAATGCTTCTACAATCGTATTTATAAGCAATGACTGAAAAGTTTGAAGCGATGCCAGTTTTAGTGAATGAGCGAACACAACTAGTTTCTCTGTGGTTTTAATGTTATTAAGCTTTAAAGTTAAACAATTTGTGCGTATTTGTTATCCGCTCTCAATAGAGCGTTTCTTTGCTTTTGCTATAGAAATTCCTTATTCCATAAGTTTTTTTCATTACACCTAATTGTTATCATATTAAGTCACGACTTTTTATAAATATATTTTCCGTTTCGCGTAAAATTGGCAACTATCACACTATTTATAAACGTGCGTTTGTTCGTTTAACAGTCGGACTGCAATGATTGATTTTTATAACAATATGTGCATTTTGATATCTATGTTAAATTGTTTCATTATTTCAATGTTTTACACTTTCTTCCACGTCACTCTTTTCTCTTCTGCTAATGCATCATTTTTCCACCACAATGCTAACAATGATGACACATTAATTTAAAAAGCGTAATTAATGTATTAACTCGCAGCTATTGTGGTTGTTTTTATCTTTAATTGTGGAAAGCATCAAAAAGAAATTTGTTTGTGTGGTCTCACTTTTTACAGTCTTTGTAGTCTTGTGTTTTAGTGTTATTTGATATATAACAGTTGGCGGGAAGGTTTTGCTTCGTTTAATCTATGTTTTATGTTGAAGATTGTCTAGGCCTATTTTGGTTTTTCTAAACATTTGCTGCATGGTAACTTAATTATTCAAAATTCATAAAAATTACCAGAATCTTGCAAATGTTCTTTCTTTTGAAAATCTTCTAAATTTAGAGGCATAATTGTACCTTCTCGGTGATTATTTAAGTTGAAACTCATTTAAAATTGCTGAGCTGTAGTTGAATTCTTATATCGCTATGCATTTGTTAGCATCCAACTAGTCTTATCCGTTGAGAAGAAATTATGATTTTTTCATACAAAGGGTTTTGTACGCTTTTAAACTCTCCCCATCCCCACAGTTGATAGACTTGCATTTCGTTTGCATATTTGATATATAACGTTTTTGTATTTTTTAATTAAAACCTTTTCATAGCAACACTCTTTCTCGGGTTGCAGGCTCTCCTATTGTGCGAAATGCAACTGTATCTGCGTTGCAATTGCAATGTGTTATTTCCTATACTTCAAACATTCATGATTGTCCTCTTGTGTGCACACTATTCCCCTGTTTTTTTCTGATTCTTACGTGGTTTTCCAAATATTTAATAGTCACTGTTGAAGGCACAAAACCATGTCAAGTTTAACATATGTGTTCATGTTCAGATTAAACTTTTCTGAAATTGCAATTAGAAGAAATTCTTCAAAAATTGGATTTCATTTTCAATCTGTCGAAAATTTTTAGATATACTATAATGCTCACACTAGGTGGGCTACCAATACATCATACTTCTGATTCTTAGGGTAATTAATATAAATGTATTTTTTTGCCGGAAACTATTTGCATTACTATTCACTGTTAATCGGTGTTCCTAATTCATGGTATGATTCGTGTGGGCTTATTGTCGTAGGTTGAATTTGAGCGGCGCGATCAGATTGTTGCAGTAATGAGCATAACATTTCGCTTTATTAATCATTTTATTACTATTCTATGTTGTGTGCTCTCTCTCTCTCTCTTTCACTATTGAACATCTGCGGCGAATTCTCTGGCTCATTCATTAATTCTTAATATTAACGTTTGGCAACTATTCACTAAGGTTACCATTTGTGATTCACACAAGCGTTTGCTTGTGTACTTTCTATCATTACACGCATAATCAGCGAACGTCTCCCCATTCGGGAATTCATTGCATGACTCGTTTCCCTTTTGCGTCACTGACTAATTTATTCCCACATTTCGCTTTGCGTTGTCCATTCAAAACAGTGCACTTGGCTACTTTACTATTCTAAATCGTTACTTGTATCACGTTCATCAATGGTATGTTTTTGCATTTTACAACATTTCTAACTAATCTATATTTCCTTCTCTTCGATATGAGTAATTGTTGTTCCTTATTACTGCAACCCCGCCTCAAATCACTGGGAAGATGCTAATCTACTTTTTCTGATATCC
This sequence comes from Hofstenia miamia, assembly GCA_900660155.1. Taxonomy (NCBI): domain Eukaryota; kingdom Metazoa; phylum Xenacoelomorpha; order Acoela; family Hofsteniidae; genus Hofstenia; species Hofstenia miamia. The sequence goes on along the minus strand of CABFPE010001161.1, from coordinate 18,573 downwards.
GATTTATATACAGTCTCTTTTTAATTATGACAACATCAGTACCTAATTCTACACTTCGTAATAGTGTATATAATTTTTTGAAACGATCTTCCACGAAGTTTTCAAAACTTGAAATTTTATCATTAACTAACAAAATTGAACAGCTTAAGTGTTCATGTGTACTGGCAATTCAATTTTCTTTTAATTGATTTCTAAGCAGGAATAATCAAAGTTTGATCTTCCTAATAGAATTTGCTTTTTTCACATCGATCAATTAGTCAATTAATTGAAATTTGTAAAAAATTCAAATGCACAGAAAATTTACCAAACAACTAAATGATCTCATTGTGACAATTCTACGTAATTTTACTGAAAAATCTACATAAATTTTCTTATTTAATTAATGAAAATTTCATCAAATTATTCATGCGGCAGCTGGATTATGTCTCTTTTGATGAATATTTATTAGTGTAAAAATATTTCACTGTACAATATTTTTTCAACTGAAAATTTCTATCCCTTTTTTTCAATCAAATCAATCGGCGATTAATCGACGTTGAGCTATCAATTATTCAAAGCTATTAATCAGAGACTAGATTGCTCTTTGATCATTCCTTTTTTAAGTAAATGATTAGCAATTCCAAAAATTCACTTATTATTTAAACTTTATAAGCAAACTAGCCATTGTCCTTCGGAAAGCATTTTTTGAATTACTACAGATTAACAATATATTTGATATATTCAATGATTATATTTATAAAAACAGTAGTTTGCATTCCGTGTAAAATTTACTTCAAATTATTCCTTTATTTGTTCAAATTAATTTGTCTCAAATAGTTCCGACGAGTGTATTCCTTGTAATGACAACTTTTAAGTAATATAAAACCTAGGAATGCGCATTCCACATGCAAAGCTAAGGCCGAGGTTACTGTTGCGATTTTATGAATACAACTTAATGATGGACTTTCATCCAAAATTAACTGTTAGAATGCTACTATATAGCAGGCTAATGAATCAATAGAAAACTTCTTGCAGCAGGCTAACAGGATTTAAAAATTAAGTATTTTCAAGTTATTCAGCATTGAACTTGAATTTTTTAAACGTCAGATCACCTATTTGAAGTTTACCACAGAATTGTTAACAGCACCCAGCGTTTTTTAAAAGTCTTATCATCTTTTCACTTTTAGTTAGTTTTTAGGGTATACCAAATTTGGGCATTTTATCCATACCATATTGTCTAAATATTAATTGGAAATTTTCAATGAGGTCTTCTCACAACAAAATATTTACAGTTTAGATCCTCGTCTCCTACTCTATTTTGCCTTATAATAATTTCCTTTCATATCGTAACTTTGCAGCAAAAAGTAAATTTGGTGAAAGTCCCCTGAAGGATGGCTTTTATTGAACATTGCAGATATATCTCATTACAGTTTTTATTACGTACATATAAATATATATATATAATAAATAATATATATATATATATATATGTACACATATATATATTAAATTAGCAATATCAATGATCACGATTAATTGTGTTTCTCTAGAACTGCAATATACTCTCTCGAATAAGTATTTGCATACTAATTGGGTGCGGTAAATTTGCTAGTTTTGTAAAACCTGCCCGAACATCGCCACGTTTGACTACGACCTAATCATAAAAATTCTCTTAACTGTATTTTAACTAGCGTATTTTTTGCCAATCGGGTGTTTTAGTATTAATATTATCATATACTGTACTGTACTATTGTAGAAGAAACTCATGATTGACATCTGCTATACAAATGTTAGTTTTCTCTTCAATTTATGTTACATTCGTAGAAATTTTATCAATGAGTGAACTGTGTTCAATAATTTGTGCAACATCTGTTGCTGTTAATATTTGAAACCTGAGCAGATGCTGATGACTAATAGTCAAAATCCAGTGTTTAATTTTGAAAGGAGCGCAACTGAAAGATAAATGTTAGTTGATTACTGATTATCTATAAACACATGTATAACCATGCATGAAAGTATAGTTCAAATATATTATTTCGACATTTTACTTTGTAATAGTTTACGCGGCTATTTACTTTTTTAGCGCTTTATCATTATCGGTAAACAAAATATCGTCTTTATATAATCAAAATAGATTTCTCCGTTATTATAAAACGTATTTTTCTAGGGTGTACACGTACAGCGAGCAGCATCGTACACGGTCTCTAAATCTCGTGCGATCTTGCATCCCCAAACAAGTCATTCAATCGTGGCTCCTCCATCATCACAGGATATTCGACGTTCACCCGTTATTCAAGCTTCAAAAAGAAAGTGTACAACAGAAGAAAGAAACTCCGACATAGAAGAGACAAGCAGAATTGTAAAAGTCGCCCGTCGCAGCGACCAAGCGATGGGTCAGCGTGCTAGCACAAACCTTACTATAAAAAGTCGCACAGATTGTGTGCCTCCACCCCTGACAAAAATTCGTTTTGAAGGCCCCGAGTTTGAAATGCCATTTAGAGTAAAGGTTCTACTAGACTTGCCACCTGTGGGTGAAGACGTCAGAAAAAAGCATGGTTGGAATTGGGAAGATCGTAGTTTAAATATTTTTGTTAGAGAAGAAGATTGTACAGTATTTCACAGACACCCTGTCGCTCAGAGTACAGACTGCATACGTGGACTTACAGCTTTTAAATCAGGTTTACATGTTTGGGAGTTGAAATGGGCAGCTAGACAACGAGGTACACATGCTGTTGTTGGTGTTGCCACTAAAAATGCCCCTCTTCACTGTGTTGGTTACAAATCATTAATAGGTGCAAATAAGGAATCTTGGGGTTGGGATCTTACTCGAAATCATTTGTTACACGATTGTGCAAATTCTTCTCCAGTTACTTATCCTCGAGTTGTTTGGCCAGAGTCTTTTTCAGTTCCAGACCGGGTGCGTGTTGTTTTGGACATGGATCAAGGAACCTTGGCTTTCATTGTAGATGATCAGTATTTGGGCGTAGCTTTTACGGGTCTTAGAGGCTTAGAAGTTCACCCGATTGTTAGTGCTGTTTGGGGTCATTGTGAAATTAGAATGACGTATATTAATGGTTTTCAAGGTAAGCATTTTTATTTTATTCAGTCTTTTATTGTATAAAATGAATTGTTTTTTATTAAACGGGATTACGTTGAGTTTTTAATTGCAAAACTCTTAAAAATTCTAATTCCTACATTGGGCGTAGAATAATCTAATTTAAAAGAAAATAGTTTTCACTCGGTTTTAGACGAGATTAAATAGCTTAAATATTTTTTGAAAAACTAACCAGATTTTAAACAGCATAATTAATTCGAAATATTAGAATTCTTGCTTATTTTAAATTTTTTGAATATTTCTGTTGTCTATTTAAATATGCCCTATGCTTAATGTAGGCCTGGTTGTGTACATATTGTCTCACGTGGTCAGTGGTTTAGCCAGGTCGATTTCCCCGCTCCAATATTATAAATTCCTTCCAATGAATCATTCTAAATTCGTTTTAAAAGGAATTACTCATAGAATGGAGAACCAATCTGCGCGGTCCGTTATAATAACTGGAAAATCACTGGTGCTATTTAAAAAAGCAATTCCCACATTTTAGCTGTGTTGATCACCGATTTGCTAATTACGCTATTGCTAAAAATACTCTTCTAATTAATTGATGAGGATTACATTTTGCTCGTGTGAAACTTCATTTAATTAGTTTTGCAGTAATAAATTATCACTGTTCTCCGGAAGAGCTTTTTATTGCACATTTGTTTGTTGACTTTATTCAAAACCAATGATGATTAAAGACATGCTGAATTCGCTCTATCTCTTTATTCTGCACATAACTTTTGGTCTGAAAAATATTGAATGATTTCTATTACAAAATTCATCTAATTTGTTGAACTTGCAGTAAATACTTGGTTAACTCTTAGTCCAGTGTATATATGTTACTCAATAAGTTGCTTTGTCCTGAAAAAGAGTCTTTTCCATTTTACTATCTTTTAAGGACTTTACAAACAATGTTGAATTATATTAATGGCCTTATTTTAATAAGAAGATAACTTTTATGCTTTATTGAAAATATATGTACACTACCACTGTGATTTTATGCCCTAGAGCGAATTTAGAGTGCCACAATTATGAAACATCATATATTTTATATTATTGAAAACCCTTAATACTTTCATTCAATATAAGTATTGTATTGCACATTTCTTGAAAATTGCCTGATGCACTCATTATTAACCTATATAATGTATTATGCTCACTGCCATCACAGTTGAAGTCACCAATTTCTGTAAAATTGCTCAGTTCATTATTGTATTAGGATAAATTATTGACATTTAATGCATTCTGAAAAAACCAATTTCTGTAAATCTTACCAATAAATATTATTAAATTTTCTCTTCAAACTTATTGTAGCAGATTTCATAGGGAATTCAAAATTTCTTACAAGCTTGTTTTAAAAAGGAACTTTCGGAAAATTTGTTAGCAAGGACTTCTTGAATATCGAATGTTGCAGACATTTAACTAGACTACGTTAATTTTATTGTTACTGATATTAAACATCCTTTTTTGTATTACCCATTAGTTATTTGTTTAGATCCACTCACCTTACAGCAGTTATCAAGATTTGCTGTTCGGAAGTCTCTACGTAACAAAAACATTTCCAGTAAAGCAAGAAATTTGCCAATACCAGCCTCCTTACAGACATACATATGCTAGTAAAGTATTTGCAGTAAATGACCAAAAGCCCCTCAACGAGTGTAATGTCGTCGAACCTTCTCACGTCAATATCATTGATTTTTAATCTATTCGACCAACTCCAGCGGGATTAGTTTAACCTAAAGAGTAATTTTTATTCACCGTTTTGTAGCCCGCTTCTTTTGCTTTTTTGTTTTGTTGGTGTATTTTGTAATTTTGAATGTAAAATCGATAACACTATCTCGTTATATATATTATATATTAAAATTTGCATAATATAGTTAATACAGTAGTATTTTTCGAACTTTGTGTTTGAACAATAGTATTGTTATGTTATGACATGTCTGTGCAAGATAGTGGGTTTTTTTGTAAATATCAATCATTATTCTTAGAAATGACTCTAACATCTTAATTTAATTGTTTGTGTCTACCAAGTTTATATTTTAGCGATAATATATTTTTTATTAATTCTTATTTTTCACTTTATATACTCTATATTTTTTCATTATTCCATGTCGTACTACATACAATTAAACGTTGATAATAATGCATTTACAAAATATATATAAATGTTTGAAATAAATGGGATCAAGTACAAATTGAATACATTTGAGAAGTCCTGCGCTGCTATCAGTTTTTCTGCGAGTACTTTATGCTGTATAAAATAAGAAAAAATGTAATTTTTGAGTCAGAATTTCATAACTTGTAAGAACATTCTTGCTTCGTTTTTCCAAGCTATATTCTGTTCAGGGATCGTTAGATTTTAATCGCGATTAATCGGAAGGAAAAATATTTTGGCGTAAATTAATCGTAATCGCTGTTGCCAGATTAATTATCGCGATTAATCGTCGATTAATCTACTTCTGATTAAAAATATTCAAGATACAATATATCAATTGAAAGATATTCAAAATAGAAAATATTAACTATTACTGGAGCCATTTTACTCCACATGTGCTTGTTAGGGTAAAGAAATATTTGGATTCCTAAGTTGAGGGTTAATAAACGATTTTGGCAATCACATAGAGCATAACCAGCTTTGCTCAACAGTCTCTCAACCTGATTATAAGTTGGCGTGATAAAATAAAGGATCCTTATATATAGAATTAGGCGACATCCGACGCTTCCTAAGTATATTAGATGAATAATCATCACGGTCTTCTTCTATGTCCGGTGTTAAGGTTTTCTTTTTGTAAAACATATGAGACAAGAATAGTGGCCATAGATAAGATCAAACCGAAAATGACAACACGTAACTGAATGCATAAGCATCAACTTAATTAGAATAATCTAGATTAATCGAGCACGCTGTTTACGATTAATCTAATCTACTTGACCAGCACGATAGATTAATCCATCCGATTAATCTCGATTAATCATGTTGGATCCCTGATTCTGTTTATTTAGGACCTTCATAGCTGTGAAATTATTTAATTTTGAAAAAACTGACTGTTATTTGAAATGAGCATAAACCGCTAAATTAAAACTAAACAAGTTTTACTAGAGTACAAATGTGAAATATAAGTAGTGGTCACTACAATAAATCGTAGATTTTCTGAAGTTTTTTAATGCATTTAAAGTATACGCTTAGAATAAACTATATACTAAATATGATTGCTGCGAAGTGGCGTTAAATTATTTTGATTTAACGTGGGAGGTGTTTCCCAATATCAGTGCCAAAATGATTCACGATTTTTCTATATCCACGATGAGGTTATTGTTCAAATTTGGAATGAGGTAGAGGTCACCTGAACCATTAAGATGCAAATTCCCTTAGTCAAGCAATGCAATCATTGAAAAATTATTCTTTGCAGTATTTCTACTTTTGTCTGATTATTAGAAATATTTTCGACAAAATCAAGGAATTCTTTTTCTTAATATATTTTGTGTACATTTGTGCACATTGCAACTCAAGGCTAGCAAATTTCATTTATACAATGTAACGCTAAATAATTATTAATGTATATGTAGTTTATAAATGTAACCAAGAAACAAACATTTACTGTTATAACTAAGCTCATATGAATATTTATATTTTTGGTAAGTTTGTAAAGTTAATACATGTTTTTGTACATGATAATTTAAATATATGTTGTTGTTAAAAAAAGTTCCTTTTAACTTAAGCAATTAGTAAGCGTGCAAGTATTGTTTAGACAGTATTCTTGAGCAATGTAAATTTTCATTTGAAAAGAAATTTAGCTAAAATTTAGCTTTTTTATTTAATCAAAATTCAAAAATTCTGTGCGAAACAATGCTGTTCTTGTATCCATGCATAGCCACGAGTGGAATTTTGCGCAAAAGATTCATGTTCAATTTAAGCATGCCTCAAATGTCGACATCAAAAGTCCTATATTGTTAAATCAGTAGTACTCATTGGGTATCCACCAAAAATTATTTTGCTATATTAGTCGCTTGGTTCTATACTAACCATGGAGACTAATAGAGCCAATATGGAAATCACAAAGTACGTGTACTTAGAATAGATAAGCGATTCTTTATGCAGATAAATATTCACAATTAAATGACAGATAATTTATCTGAATAGCATCAAAAAATACACAAAATGCATACTGTATAACGAAATCACATAAATTACAAAAAACAAATCTTCCACGCAATGAATACATTACTATAGTATTAGTACTATTTTAATGCCAAGTTATTGTATTCAAATTTGGATCCTAGTAATAATTTACTAGAAATATATTTTTGCTTAAAGAAGATTTTTAAATTCTTTTTAAAGAATTTTAATTTTTTGAATGCTTTTAATTTCTTTAGGTAGCAAGTTCCAGATTTTAATGGCCACATCAATGAACGATTTGTTTAAAATATTTTTCTTATTCTTGACGCATGTAAAAAGTTTTGATCTTGAATTCTGTATGTGACTAGGTTCCGGTATTTTAATCGCATTATATGGTGGTAAGTTTCTGATTAACTTGAAGAATGCAGCAGGGTATTCAATATGACGAGTTACTTTGAAAAAAGCATTGACCTGGGAATGTAATGTTTAGTTTTCGATTAGTTTTCTTTGAGATAATTAATACTCATTTTAATTGAATATCCAGCATGAACACGCAGCAACAAACGAATTGTCAATTGATTCAATATGCCGATGATACATACATCTTTAATGAAAATACATCCCTACATTAAGCTATAAATGATGAACAAAATTGGGAAAAATTGATTAAACTTCGTTAACATATAGAAAGCGAAAACTGGAATTCCACATATTCATCACCTAATGAAGTGCTATCAAACTACAAATACTTTAATTTTCTATTTGGATATATGCTGCCCAGAAAAATATACTTTCTCATTCCAATATTAAAAAAACACTCCAAATTTTTCAAAACCATTGATTGATTCCAATCGTATTGATTCAATTGAACAAAAGAAACAGAAGTGGAAAAATTACATCAATTTTCAAACAAAGGGAAAATCATAATGCTTTAAAACTGCAGGAAATTTATGCAATTTTGCCTATGGGTATCAAAATCTTTCATCCAAAAAAATAAGTTGGAATTCAGTAACAATTTATTGAATATAAAAATCATGAAAACTGTAAAAATAAAAATTTATACTATAAAGATAAATCCATTACTAATAAAAAATAAATCTGCAATGCTTTCAATGAAGTTTTTCTAAATTTTGGAAACTACAACCACATGAATGTACCTTTTTGTCTTCCTAAACTCAATCAACTCTACCCTCTTTCTTTTACAACTAAATATGAAATCATAAAGTCGATACATTGTTTAAAAAACAAATCTAGAAGTCCGTCTTTAATACCAACTTGACTTCTAAAACACAACCGACAAATAACTGAACCAAATTGTTTCATCTTAAATGCCTGTATAAGACATTTCTTTTTTCAATACAAATTAAAATTGGCAAATATACCGCCACTATATAAAAAAGACGGACCTGAAGATTGCTCAAATCATAGGCCTATTTCAATCACCTCCCCAATCAGCAAAGTATTTGAAAGAATTCTTTTTATTCAAATTAATGAGCATTTTTACAAACATGATCTAGGTTTTTCTAATGACAGTATAGCTCTCATTTCTAGTTACTTGTATAATCGTATGCAACGAGTCAAACTTAATGAATCTTTTTCAGATTGGGTTTATGCTAAAAATGTAGTGCCGCAGGAAACAATTTTGGGTTCCTTGCTATTTAATATAAATATAAACGATTGTCCGATTCAACAACATGTGATGACATTATTTAATTCTAATAAATCTCCAAAAAAGCCATTCAAACTCTTGAAAGAAATTGTAAATATTGTGCTTCCATAAGGCTAAGACTTTAAAAACTCAATTCTGCATTGCTAAGTCAAATTTTGCATCTACTGATACCTCACAATATAAACTTAATTTTAACGGCATTCATATACCCAAGTTGAGTCCTTTAAATACTTTGGAATTATTTTCGATTCACATTTAAATTTTGAAATGCAACTAAAATCATATTACTAGAAAAATGGCCATATAGAAGAAGAAGAAGAAAAATCTATATTCAGAAATTGTTTTAACAATAAATAGAAATACTGATAACAAATTCTGAAAGCGTCAAGAAAGTAATACAAAACTAAACAAAAAAAAGAAAACAACGAACATTTACAAATAAAAAGTGGTTAACTTGGGCTATGGCGATTGCTAGTTTCTATTAATAGAGTAATCAGGATTATAAAGTTTATAACCTCGCCATTTCAGTTTTTTTATATTATAAGTGCAAAAATATTTTTTAATATTCATTTTAAAGTTTTTTAATCTACTTATTTGTTTAATATATTTTGGTAATTCATTCCACATATTTATAGCTGTGTTTAGAAATGAATTTTTCATTATTCGTTTCTTATACCTAATAGGTTGAATTATGTGTGTTCTTTTATTTTGTTTATTGACTAATTGTGCAGCAAGAAAGTCATTTTTGTAGTATGGGAAAGCAATAAACTTAATCTCTCAAAAACTTCCCACTAAAGCAAAAATTCAATTAATTCATACTCTAAATCATTTCGACTATGCAAATATACTCTACACAGATATAAACAAAAAATTCCTCATAAAATTTCAGATACAGCTAAATTGGGCTATCAAAGTAGCAATTAATAATCATAACTTTAATAGGAATAATAAATAAAGAAAAATTTCAAACTTATTTCTACATCAACAATGCTATATCTATATAAATGTCGTAAAGACATTCTTCAATATAATTAATAATACTTTCCCATATAACTTTCTTTCCGAAAAACTAATTAATAAGCAAAGCAAAAGAACGCATTTAATTGAACCAATCAGGTATAAGAAGTAAATAATTAAAGACTCTATTCTAAACACAGCTATAGATATATGGAATGAATTACCAAAATACATCAAACAAATAAATACTTTAAAAAACTTTAAGATTAATATTAAAAAATTATTTTGCACCTTTAATATAAAAAGACTGAAATAGGGAGATTATAAATTTTACAATCCTGATTTTTCTATTAATAGAAACTAGTATCGCCATAACCCAAGTTAATTATCATTATAATCTGAAAATATTTTTTGTTTTGTTTTATTTGAATTTGTTTGTATTTCTTTTCTTGACGCTTTCAGAATTGTTATCAGTATTTTTATTGTTCAAACAATTTCTGCATGTAGATATTTCTTCTTCTTCTTCTATTTTAAAATAACACATCAACTATCTCCTTATAATTCAATATCATTTCCAAACTGTTGTCGTTGGCGCAATATAACAACTAATAATTATACTAGCATTAAATTTCGTAAAAAAATCAGTCAACAGTCTTTTATTAATGTTGCAATTCGCAATTATAATTGATTACCAAGGGAAATTAAAATGATTAAGAGTGCAATTAAGTTTTATAAAAAATTGAAAGCAAATATTTTTCTGGGTAAATCATGGCTAAGATTCAAATTTTACAATAACGATTATACAATAACGCGCAATTAATTTCCATAGCCTGACCAGCACAAATTTTGTAGATTTGTTTGTTTTTGTAATAAATATTATAGTTATTTAATTTCATTCTTGACGCTATTCAGATAATAACCAGTCTTGTAATTGAAAATATTATCTGAATAAAAACAACTTTTTTTATCTTATATTATTAGTTTTTTATAAAGAGCATTATTTAGGTCAGTAAATAAAATGTTAGCGTAATTAGGGTGAACTCATAATGAAAGCATGGAAGAATTGAATTATTGCACAGCTGCCTAACTACGAGTGTCATACTTTTTAAACCTATAACTAATCTTCTAACTATTAATTTGATATGAATTGAACTTTAACTTTGAGTCAATAGTTAGTCCTAGATACTTAAAAGTGCCTACAATTACATTTTTTCGATTCCACTGCTAGATGTATTGATGAATTATCGCTGAAAAGGCAGGTGTCATCGGCATATTGGATTAAATTGCAATTAGTTGTAGAATGCATGTCAATTACATAAATAGAATCATTCCATGAGCAACCCCATTGTAAACCGGTAGCAATTCAGAAAAAATATTTTAATTTAGCTCTCTGGAATCCTTAACTGAGGTAACTAGTTATCAATCCTAAGTAAGATTGTTTTTCAATTAGTATGTTATGATTAATCTTATGAAAGGCTTTTGAGAGATATAAGCCATAGAGCCCGGTGGTACATCGATACCGCTAAATTTGACAATACCAATACCGTGGTATCTTGCCTACAAATTGATTGGTTTTTATCTAAAAGTGTATGCAAACCCACGGGTAAATATTTACAGTATGAAACTTGAAATAATTCTGTGCGAGACCTAAAATATAGCATTTCAGAAAACTCAGGAAACCTCTTAAGAAGAAGTGTCTATTAATCATGCAGTAACAATTATATGCCTGATTAGCGCACAAAAGTTGTCATAAATACCTTCACAAAAACGAGCTATTCGTAGAGATTTTTATTAAAAAATCAGATTTACAAGTATGCCCAATTCCATTCGGGTCATAGTGCAACACAATAGTATTTTTTATGAAATTTGAATCCTTGTGATTTATGTTCAAAGTTCAAGGGTCCATTGCAGTTTTAATGAATTGGTGATGTATAGCATTTCTGTAGTGTTGAAATATTCTCTAGCTTTTTATACGAAACAATACTCTATGGAGCAGTTAAAACTTCTATTCTCTTTAAGAACCCTAATGTTTAATAAAATGTATGCATATTTGTAATAAATAGGTCTATCATAATACGATGTATTCAAAATTTAGTAGGCAATTCCAATTTATATAGGAACTCCTAAAAATATCATATAATTGATACAATCATGGTATACTACAACTTAAAAAAATGATTTTTTTATTTTTGTCTCTATAACTTTGTACTGTTGAAACAAATAGCTTAGAGAAACTTAGAAACTTATACCCAAATAATTTCAAATTTTGAGTTAAAAAGTATTTGTAGAAAATCGTTTTTTAGCTATATAATGACAATTTTATGTGATCAAATTTTTAGGAAAAACAAAAACAGCCCTATTAATTAACGTAAATCCTCGAGTATGAGTTGCAATCACACCTTTAAAGGTTGTTTTTTAAGTTAGATTTACGCAGTCTGTTAGCCTCGTCTGCCATGGAGCACTAATGTTGTCTTTCCCATATATGCTATCCATTCATTTAACAAACTAAATTTAACCATAATTACCAAATCAGCTAGCACAGCACATTTTGTAACGCATGTCCGAGAAGAACAAAATTGACTGCGCGTATAAACCGCACCCCAAACATTTAGCCAAAATTTTAGGATTATTGGTGGGTTTATGCTCCTGAATTTGCGGTACTTCTTAATAATGCCTCTATTACTCTAATTACTCCAAAATTCTTGGAGTTTATGCATGAATTTAAAAAAAACGCCTCATATACTTAACATGTTTCAGCATGTCACTGCCATTATAAAAAAGTTTCCCACTATAAATTCACAAAATATTCATCAAATTAAAATTATTTCAATTCACATCTTTTCACGTACCATCAAATGACTGTTTTAAGAAGAACAACGTTAATCAATTCAAAGAAGGGTTATTAAAACTCGCAGTAAAGATATTAAGAGGTCAATTTTAAGTATTCAAATGCAACTTAATAATAAGAATAAGAGTCAAAAGCAATTTATGATTTCGTGCTTGTACAAATTTAGAAAAAATAATACAAAATCTATAAACTACAAATATATATATA
>CABFPE010001159.1:83595-96361 GCA_900660155.1 Hofstenia miamia | reverse complement strand
ACATGTCTGGCAATGGAACATGACCCATGGCGGCGCATTTGAATATAAGTTCTACTACAAAGCCGAAGAAAAAGATTCTGTATTTTCACTAAATGTCATACGCGTATACTTCTGGCAATACTGCTTTATATATATACAATCAAAATATTAATTTATTGTGCACTCAGTAAACTACGATCTATATATCTCGCTCTCTTCGTGTTTTTCGTTGCTTACAGTTTTGCTGGTACGTGTACTATATGTGTTGTTTTGATTATTTGTGCTAGCAAATGACAATAATTCAGTCAATGCTAGAATATGAATGGATAACATCTTGAATTTCTGAGAGTGCACTCTCATTGTCACTTTTGAAGATCTTCAAAATAAATGATTTTGATAATGATTTGTATTATGTTATAAATACCGAAGTTCTGGTTAGATTTATAAATGCTTAATACTTAAAATTCTAGTAATTAATTTAACAAAATTATTACTTAAGTACTTAAATTTGATAGTATTCTATATGCATTATATTTATGTATTTCAGATTCAAGTAAAGTTTCTTATCTTTAAAATAGCTGGACAGCAATAATAATTTTTTAATAGCAAAGTTTGACAAATTTAATTTTTAGTAATTATTGTAAAAAGCTACTCATGGTATAAAATGGCTGAGGGTACAATTGTCAACAATCATTTAAATAGCATGTTAGACTTGTTTTAAAAACTTAGTCTATTCACAAGAATAGCTTCACTGAAAAAATAGTATTGATTTCTTTGAAACAAAGGATATTCAGCTGTGGCAGCAATGTGCCAAACCTTAAAACGTTACATTATTTAGAGTTCCTATTTTAAAATTTTAAGATACATTAATTTTTAATATGCAGCAAACAACTGACAATATATCTAACGTGAAGATGTTAATGTATTATCATGATATTCCAGGAATTAAATTTGCTAGCATTCGAGTCATGTCATGGAAAAATTATCTTGACTTATGTTCTAATTATTTTGAGTTTGTTGAAATCATTATGCATTGTGGCTTATTTATCACATTAAATTTAAATTAAAAATTAATCGTTAAGATAAATAATACCCCTTATATTTTTAAAGAAGTTATTGGTTTCTACAATTATTGAAGAAAATAGTAAACTACGACTTATTTTAAAATAGTAACTGCTTTATAAAATTTCATAGATATCACATCCTTTATCTGATTCAACTTAAATTTTGCAAAAATATTATTTTAAACTGTTTTTAGACAAGAAAATTTAATGGCTAAGAAAGTTGTATTCTCAAATTGGAATAGTTTGCAAATTTGCAAAGTGGGCAACCCAACAGTTCAGATTAAGAGTTTAGATAAGTTTGTTATCACTAGAACGGCCATTACTCCTTGTGATTCTTTTTCATGCAGCATTTCAAAATAGAACATTTTGTAAAAACAAGAAAAAAAATTACACCTGCAAATTCAAATGGATTATCAGTTTAATTAGTGGTGCATATACCTGCTGTTGTTTTTAATGAATGCATACACAAGTAAACAAAATTCTAATTTCGTCAATTTTGACCCACTTGGCCGTTCTAGTGTTAAGTCTTGCACCTTTCAAGACTCTAAATGCATTAACAGCATCTCTTTATAAAAGAGTACGATTTTCATTAAAAAAATGTCCTGGCGAGGAGACGTTGAGCTCAGACTTGGCCTTTGAGGTTGGTATCACGAAAACTATAGATGTTGTGAGTAATTCGACCGAGATGCAGAAACTTGAATCATTTCGATTTCCAGAACTGAAAGAACTGTACTTATGCATATTCCAATGCATTCAATGTAAAACAATGTGATATGCAGTGTGCAGGACAATACATCAAAATATTACCTGCATCAAGAAATCCCTTGCCGGTTGTTAGGACTAGTTATTGGCAATGCCGGTTGGCAGCAAGTAAACTTACAACTTAGGCCTTTATTTGGCAGTAGCGCTTAAAATCCAGCCACTTATCCACTGTTTATACATGCAATTTAATTTCAAAAACAACTTCTAATATCACCAATCCAATGTATAGAACTCTAATTCAATTTATTACAAACAACAATAAACAATTTTTTTGTTACCAAACTTTCATATCAAAATTTGGACAATGAATAAATTTGGACTAAAAAATGCCGCTAAAATAGAAAATCAAGCTTTTACCGACCACTATTGGCCAATGAGCACACCAAGTCAGTGTGCAATTCTGTCTTCGTATCTTAAAATGAAAAGGCTTTCAAAATGATGTCAACCATTTTGGTATTATGTGCATGTATAGTCTGAAATCTTCATGGTCTCACACTCTAGCACTTAAAAACATCACTTTCTTGTACACGTCTAATGAAAATAACCTAACCTAAAGCCTTTATGGTTGCCGTGCCTTCTTGATAATTTTTAGCTACACTTTCTTACGTATTAGCTGTCATTGAGAGAGAGAGAGAGTGCATCAGAAGCAAATAAAGCACTTTATGCAAATAATTATTTGCATAATTATAATAACTCAGGATTAATCAAAGGTGGTTTGAAACATATATTTTGTCACAATCACCCACCACCATAATCTTAGGAGTACTGCACTGAGACACGGATTTCTTATGAGAAATAATGGTGAGATAATAATGGTGGCCTCTGATCTACTCGCAGTTCTCATTAGTTTGCCAAATGAACACGGGTCAACCTAGATGACAAAAATCCTGACCCAAAGCGGCATGTAAGAACATAAGAATAGAGCCATATTGTTTGTTATTTTGTACCACTCAACTATTTTAAAATCAATATTTCCCATATCAGTAATAGGAAGCATTTTATATCTGATATAATGAATTTCAAATGGAAGTAAACTTCAAAATATCACCATTATTTTCAGACATTAATAAGAAATTAACATGGTTTAATTAGTTTAAAAATTTTTTTAGCGATCTACAAAAAATTTTTATTCATCTAAAATTTACTTGCGTGATGTATGTATTCTTAATAGTATAATTCACATGTATACATCTATATACATTAGAATTGAAAAATTTATAAATGTTTCATGCATTAAAAATATCTTCCAATACATTTACTAAGAAATTCGGCATTTCGATTTGATAAAACTCCAGTCAATTCAATCAACTGACAACGAAAGGGGGCGGCACCTGCCGGGCGGCTATTGGCCGGTCTTTTTTCATATGTTTTTTTTATAAAAACAAACAATAAATTTGAATTCTAATTATATGAAATTAGTTGTTCTACTTGCCTTAGTATTAATCTCAGAATATTTTCCATAAAATTATTCTTCTTGGTGCCATTATAATATGGTTTTTGATATACCTCGCATTATTTTAATTAGCTAGAAAATTCCTAAGAATATTAATTGGACAGCACAGAGAGAAATTAAGGCATTAATACATGCAAGCTCTGCCCTACATGTCTGTAGCTCTTAATTGAATTGCGCAGTGTTCACTCCTCTCACGGCGCCTATTGGCTGGCATCTTCTTAAATATTTTTTTATAAAAAATGACAATAAATTTGAATTCTAATTATATTAAAATTAGGTGTTCTACTTGACTTAGTATTAATCTCACATTATTTTCTCTACAATTATTTTTGGCGCGATTATATTATGGTTTTTGATTTACCGGGCATTGTTTTAATTGGCTAGAAAATTCCTAAGAATATTGATTGGACAGCGTAGTGGGTAAGGGGGAAATTAATACATGTAGCTATTCCCGCCATTTCAGTCTCACTTAATAGAATTACGCAGTGATTACTTTGTTCTCTCAAATGTCTGACGAATACAGCTTTCGTGACATTCAGCGGTACTTTTCAAAGGCAGAGTTTGAGAGTTTGGGATTCTACGACAAACTTCAGTACTCCAACTTAAAAAAGAATTATGATGAAATGATAAGTTCTGGCATAAATATTCGACCACCTGATTTCATGGAACAATATGATAGTTCAGATTCACAGAGGTAGTGTTTTATTTCTAAAAAGAAACAGTAGGCCTATCAATACCAGATAACCATATGAAAATCTATTAATTTTTAAGTATTTCATTAAATTGCAACAATATTATTTCAATGTTTTTTGGATTATTTCACTAAATCATGTTTCATTTAGTTTTGAATTTTATTCCTAATGTAAACTACTGAATTACTCTGTATATAAATAATGAATTTATATGTTTATATATATATATATATATATATATATAGGTACAATGC
The DNA here is from genome assembly GCA_900660155.1 of Hofstenia miamia. NCBI lineage: Eukaryota > Metazoa > Xenacoelomorpha > Acoela > Hofsteniidae > Hofstenia > Hofstenia miamia. The sequence goes on along the minus strand of CABFPE010001159.1, from coordinate 92,157 downwards.
CTACGAGCCTACTTACTGTTGAGTTTATTCACTATAGATTTCTTACACTTGGTAACTTTAAATTGTCACGAATAATCAAGCATTTGACGAAATTTAATTCAAAATTTATAAGCCCTCTAACGGTCAAAAAATGCAGTTCAAATTTGATATCAGCGTAAAATTATTTGATGTTAAATGCGTTCGTTTTATCTCGATGTTTAAACAATTCCTTTGTGCTGATGACGCATTATCTTTACACTTTCAAATAACACAAAAGATGAAAACATGATTATATGTCAAATAGGCCTTGATCTGCATTCTATTCATTTATTTACCAGTATTAGGAATTGAAAACATTTGACTGCGTTTTTCTGGTATTTTTAATATTAACGAAAAATTAAAACCTAAATACCGCCTTGTATATATATATATATATGTATTGCTTTGGCTATAGTAGTAGTAAAGATTAACTATTTTTTTGAAAATTATATATATATACATAATCAAAATATTAATATATTGCGTGCTCAGTAAAGTACGATCTATATATCTCGTTCTCAGTGTTTTTTTTTGACAAACGTTGCTTACAGTTTTTGCTGGTAGCTACTATATCTGTTTTGAGTCGATGTTTAAACAATTCCTTTGTGCTGATGACGCATTATCTTTACACTTTCAAATAACACAAAAGATGAAAACATGATTATATGTCAAATAGGCCTTGATCTGCATTCTATTCATTTATTTACCAGTATTAGGAATTGAAAACATTTGACTGCGTTTTTCTGGTATTTTTAATATTAACGAAAAATTAAAACCTAAATACCGCCTTGTGTTAAAGTGTTAATGTGTATTGCTTTGGCTATAGTAGTAGTAAAGATTAACTATTTTTTTATATATATATATATATATATATAATCAAAATATTAATATATTGCGTGCTCAGTAAAGTACGATCTATATATCTCGTTCTCAGTGTTTTTTTTTGACAAACGTTGCTTACAGTTTTTGCTGGTAGCTACTATATCTGTTTTGATTATTTGTGCTAGCAAATGCTAGAATATGAATAGATAACATCTTGAATTTTTAAAGTGCACTCTCATTGTCACTTTTGAAGATTTTTAAAATAAATGATTTTGATAATTATTTGTATAAATCCTGAAATTCCAGTTAGATTTATAAATGCTTAACCCTTAAAATTCTAATGAATAATTTAACAAAAGTATTATTATTCCATATGCATTATATTTATGTATTTCAGATTCAAGTAAAGCTTCTTGTCTTTTAAATAGCTGTACAACAATAATAATTTTTTAATAGCAAATTTTGAAACATTTAATTTTTAATAATTATCCCAAAAATGTGACCTATGCTATGGAATGGCTGAAGGCTACAATTGTCAACAATCATTTAAATAGCATTTTAGACTTGTTTTAAAAATATAATCTATTCACAAGAATAGCCTCATTGAAAAAATAGTATCGATTTCTTTGAAACAAATGATATTCAGCTGTTCCAGCAATGTGCCAAATTCTTACAAAGTTACATTATTTAGAGTTCCTATCATATAATTTTCAGATACATTAATTTTTAGTATGCAGCCTACAATTGACAATATATCTAACGTGAAGATGTTAATGTATAATCATGATATTCCAGGAAATAATTTTGCTAGCATTCCAATCATGTCATGGAAAAATTATCTTGACTTATATTCAAATTATTTTGAGTTTGTTGAAATCATTATGAATTGTGGCTTATTTATCACATTAACTTTAAATTAAAAATTAATTGTTAAGATAAATAATATTCTTTATATTTTTAAAGAAGTTATTGGTTTCTACAATTATTGAAGAAAATACTAAACTATGATTTATTTTAAAATAGTAACTGCTTTATAAAATTTCATAGATATCACATCCTTTATCTGATTCAATTTAAATTTGGCAAAAATATTATCTTAAACTGTTTTTAGACAAGAAAATAATTTTCAGAGTGACTTCCAATCATCTCTAATTGGTAACCTTCAAACACATCAGCTAAAGCACTCTGACATAAAGCCATTTAAGTGTGATCAATGTGTTTATAAATGCTCTAGTTTGGGTCTGCTCAAAAGACATCAATTTACACACTCTGGCATAAAGCCTTTTAAATGTGACCAATGTGATTATTCATGTTCTCAACGTGGTAATCTCAAAAGACATCAGTTAAGGCATTCTGGCATAAAGCCTTTTAAATGTGACAAATGTGATTTTTCATGCTCTCAACGTAGCAGTCTCAAAACTCATCAGTTAAAGCACTCTGGTATAAAGCCTTTTAAATGTGACAAATGTGATTATTCATGTTTTTATTATAATAATCTCAAAAGACATCAGTTAAGGCATTCTGGCATAAAGCCTTTTAAATGCGACAAATGTGATTATTCATGCTCTGATCGACGTAGTATCCAAGCACATCAGCTAAAGCATTCTGGTATAAAGCCATTTAAATGCGACAAATGTGATTATTCATGCTTTCGACGTTGTCATCTCAAAAGTCATCAGTTTACACACTCTGATATAAAACCATTTAAATGAGACAAATGTGATTATTCATGCTCTGATCGACGTATTATCCAAGCACATCAGCTAAAGCATTCTGGTATAAAGCCATTTAAATGTGACAAATGTGATTATTCATGCTTTCGACGTTCTCATCTCAAAACTCATCAGTTTACACACTCTGATATAAAACCATTTAAATGTGACAAATGTGATTATTCATGCTCTGATCGACGTAGTATCCAAGCACATCAGCTAAAGCATTCTGGTATAAAGCCATTTAAATGCGACAAATGTGATTATTCATGCTTTCGACGTTCTCATCTCAAAACTCATCAGTTTACACACTCTGATATAAAACCATTTAAATGTGACAAATGTGATTATTCATGCTCTGATCGACGTAGTATCCAAGCACATCAGCTAAAGCATTCTGGTATAAAGCCATTTAAATGCGACAAATGTGATTATTCATGCTTTCGACGTTCTCATCTCAAAACTCATCAGTTTACACACTCTGATATAAAACCATTTAAATGTGACAAATGTGATTATTCATGCTCTGATCAATGTAGTATCCAAGCACATCAGCTAAAGCATTCTGGTATAAAGCCATTTAAATGCGACAAATGTGATTATTCATGCTTTCGACGTTCTCATCTCAAAACTCATCAGTTTACACACTCTGATATAAAACCATTTAAATGTGACAAATGTGATTATTCATGCTCTCATCGTAGTAATCTCAAAACTCATCAGTTAAAGCACACTGGTATAAAACCTTTTAAATGTGACAAATGAGATTATTCATGCTATCACCATAGTAACATACAAAGACATCAATGCGTTTTTGAATTAAGCCATTTAAATGTGATTAGCGTGATTATCACTGCTCTAATTCTAATCACCTGAAAACATGTTGTATTACTGTTTTATATTCTGTTAATTGTTAAAGAATTTTTATTTAGTTTTATCTTACATATTTCTACAATGCTGAAAATATTTATGTAACACATTTGCATTATTTTAATAAATTTTCATAAAATTTATAGAATTCTGTTGGAGATACCTTTTTGTCATTTGTATCTAAGTATAGATTCATTTGAATTTCAATTTTAGTTTAGTATCAATAGAAAGCCAAAAGGGGTGAACAATGTACTCAGGCCGTCAAATTTTGTTTAGGACGTGCAAAAATGGTGATATTATGTGTTGCTATTTGTCAACTACTTTGTCAGTGAAATTTCAAATTTTTCTAAATACTTAGCCTCAATATTGGAAATTTCTCATATTATTTAAAAATATTCAAAATGGGATAAGTGTCTGTCAAGAATTTTGGCAGTTGACCATATGGTTCAATAACATTTTAACACTTAGTTATTTATAACCCATTTTGCAACTATAAACCTTTAAATAATTTTAAAATATGCTAGTTAAGCAGGAGGAAGTAGATACATAAAAATTTTCAAGATTATGTGCTTGAGAGCCTGAAATATAATTGGCCAAATGGTTGTCAAGATTTTTAGGAGTTGACAATATACTTTAATATAATTTTCACACTTAATATACAAAAACGTTATTTACACCTATAAATCTCTAAATATTCATAATATATACCTATTTTAAAGTATATAAATAAATATACTTTACAATTTTTGGTAGGAGTTCTCAATTATAATTGTACTATTTTTGCTAGCTTCTCTGGCCTTTTCTTAATTTTAAAGTGCTGTAACTAGAGCAACCCAAAGTTGAATTATAAATCTTCAAAAGTTGCACTTAAAATTCAAAAAGTTGCAATAAAGGCCTCCGAATAGCTTAAAATAAATGCTATTGGTCAAATAGCAACAGATAATGGCAATCATGGCCAGACTTGTCAACGAGGCAAGCCTTTTAAGAGCCGAGCCGAGCTTGAGCAGAGTATTTGATATACAACGAGCCAATTTTAGGCAAAGCAAGTTTATATTTCTGCTTGTTAATTTGATTATGGAGATTTTTCTTATTTTTTGCAGTCAGTATGCCTTTCCTATAATCTTATTTAAGAAATGTTTATTAAATAATAGGAAGAGCTATGTAAAAAATTCTTTGAGCACAATATTTTTAAAAAAATACCGAGCTAAAACAAGCCTCATTAAGAGATTTTATATGGCAGCCGAGCCGAACTTACACAAAATTTAAACGAGCCTAGCCGAGCTTGGAAATGTCGGCTCGTTGACAAGTCTNAAAAATATTATTTTTATCTTCAAACTATCTGCATATGATCGTTACTTTATGTGGAAATGGGGCAAAATTCAAAGATTCTAGTATTTCTAAATTATTTAATTACGGAAAAGTTTATAGGTTATAAAATATCACAAAATTTTATGATTTATAATTCTATGTAATATGGCTGATTGTGCATCATATGGAATCAAAAATTTCAAAAATTTCCCGTTATAAACTGAGCACTGAATGCCTAAATTTTCATATTAGTCTGCAGGACATTTGCAGGAGCTACTGACTAAAATTTCAGTGAATCGAAAACTTATTCAATCAACTAAGATTGAGGAGTTGGGGTTAGGGTTAAGTTTAGTATTTTTTTCAATAAATACCTTGAAATATCAACGTATTTTAATGTTCTTTGGAAGTTATGTAAGTGAAATACCAATTTCACATAATTACTGAACCTTAGGGATTTCACGAAATTCCTAACTTCCCAATCTTACTTAACATATACATATATATATATATATATAAATATATATATATATATATATATATATGTATATATATGTATATAACAAAAATATTTTTGCCGACTTGTCTCAATTTATTTCTATAACCCAGCTGTTTGTGAATAACAAATACCACCATGCTGGAACGAACGGGTATTGGGAAGGATAATGTTGAATGATTCGATTATTATTAAATTGCTCCGCTCAATGATATTCTGTTCCATAAATGTCCCGTCAGGGTTTCAAAATAGTAGTTTGTGGGTTTAGCCCGGCGCCCGCGGGCTGAGGACGGGTACGGGTGGGTCGTCATCACATGGGGGGATACGAGTAGGCTTAAAATTCTTTCTTTTTGAAATAACGTTGTTTTTTGTTTGAATTATACTCTGTTGGTAGTAACAATGGGTTATTTTACACTATTACACTTTACATATGGGCTAATGTTTAAATGTATATAATATAATGGAATTCCACCGTCATTAAAGCGCACAGACCGCCCGCGGGCGACCTAACATGTAAACGAGCGGGATGCAGGCGAGCAATAACTTTTGAACAAGCGCGGTGGGATCTGCCTGAAAGAAACCACGGCCCACTATTTCAAAAGTGATGTTGACTGGATAAATCAAAATATTTCAGTAAAAAATTGAAAAAATTTAATCTATGGAATCTATGGTCGTGAATTGCATTTTCAGTATCTATTTCCTCAATATTTTTAAAATTTTCGTGGGGCTTCTTCACCCCGCTTTTGATCATGACTAAGATGTTCCTACGTTAGAAAATCCTACGTACGCTCCTGAACATGATGCCAAAACATGATAAGTATATATGATAGCAAATATATACATGCCCCGTCACAAACCCTCTTTGGTATAAACAAAAACTAATTTGCGTCGCACTGGGTATGCCATTTTTGGTAATTCAAATGGTCAGAGCTTGGGCCAGAGCAGTCTTGCGCGAAAAAATCCGCGCAATTAAAACTTTAGTTAATACAACTAGATGTTTTACTGATTTTCAGGGTTGTATGTGGAAATGGAATTTTCCATTCCATTGGAATGTGTTCATTTCCAAATTGTAGAAATGAAAGTGAAATGGAAATAAAAATCATTTTATAGAATGGAAACAAAAAGGAAACTTCTGGAACAAGAAATTCACAAATGCAAACATCTCAATCCAAATTAAAAAATCAATTAAGCTGAAATTTGGATATACCTTTCATATAATATAACAAAATTTTCTAAACTGTCAAAAATAACACTCCTGCTAAGGCAAGATGAAACTTGACACAAGGTTCCAAAATCGTGAGAAGAAGTTTATAGATTGAAACCACATTGACAAAACTGGACCTGACATTATCTGAAATACCTGCAGTGGCCGTGTTAATAACTTGCTGCAGAACTGTGACCTGACTTTTTCGTCATTTTGAAGAAGTTCGTAAAAATCATTGCCATAAATGTGTAATAATCAGGAATCAGAAAGCTGGTTGTTTTAAAAAAATGTCGTGACATGTTCCAGCTATTTATACACAACCCAGATAACAATTTTGGATGTTTTTGTGTTGTTTCATACTTTGGTTTTCGCAGTAACCACTATCATCATAATAACAACTTTAGTAATAAATAATCATTGAGCAAATGCTCGGAAATAAAACTCACTTTGTTATTCTTATTTCTAGATCCTTTTAATATAAAAAATGATTTGCGAAACCTTTTTTGAAATTATAAATTTGTGAAAATTATAATATTCCAGATAAGTGAATTTTCAAAAAAAATTTTTCAGGAATATTTGGACCTCTTGAAATATAAAAGTAATGCTAAAATATCATGTGACAACGTAAAACAATGATGTTACGACCTTAAAATATTGCTTTTTTATTTGTAAAAAACAACCAAAAAGCAACCTAATGTGACGTTGTTCAAGCAATGTTCTTTTGACTAGTAAAATGGTACCATTTTGACGTTAAAACAACGTTGTTTGTTTTTGATACATAAAACAACCACATAACAACATAAAACAACGTTGTTTGTCACTTAAATTGTTATCTGGGAAGCCAATGTATGAGATAAGCGATTGAAATTTCCAACAATCATGGTTAACTCCCGATCCATAATAGTCACGAATTTTACTAAATGTGTAGCATAATCATTCAAGTAATCTGTTAGAACTAAGATTGAAGGAAGAAAGAAGAAAGAAGGAGATGATTAAAAATAACTAAGCAACTTAAATGATGTGCAAAACGTTGAGGGCGAACTCGCTTCTCATTATTTTTAGCCAACTGGGCAGAAGTGACTAGTTAATTCAAAAATTCAAATCGACAGGTACTAATTTGATTAAACATATGGAGAAATTGAAGCAAAGAAATTCTAGTCGAAATTCCTAATTTTTTCGCTAGATGTCTGCCTGAATAGTGGAATTTTCTAAGGGCAAAAACAACAAATTTCCAAATTATACAGTCAAAAATAAAAAACTCAAAAAGTCATACTAAATTTTTGAAAGATCTTTTTATTGACTATCTGAATCTGTTTTTAGAATTCTTTTATGTGTTTTCAATTTTTTTACACCAATCATTTTATATTGGAATTTGAAAACAATGATTTGAGAGAAAATTTTTTTAAATTGCTGTTTGCTCAAAGAAAAAAGTAAAACTCAAAAAGTCATACTACAATTTTTAAAGATCTTTTTATTGTCTATCCGAATCTGTCTTTAGAATTCTTCTATGTGTTTTCAATTTTTTTCCACAAAACATTTTATATTAGCTTTTGGAAACATGAATTTGAGAGTGTAGTTTTTAAAAATTGATGTTGCTCAACGGATAAATGCGTTTATTAAAACTAAATTCCTTGCCCATGTTATGAAGTATTTAATATTATGCTAGCATCTCTCAATTTTTTACATGGACATTTTGATACAGTATGCTAGAATAGCAAAAAAGCATTGTGTATGCTGTTTTAAATGATTTGAATGTTGAAGCACCAATATGTAAACACATAATGAATTTCATTATTGTTTGTATATATACACATGGGCATGGTTTCTAACAGTTTCTATAAGCTCTAAAACATATTACTTTAACGTTTCATTAATATGGTGTTATTGTTTAGATCCTTCAAACTCTTATTTAAAGAATTTATACCCGAATGAATCGACATTCAATGTTCAATGGCACTACTACGTTATGCACTTGCATTGATTCAAAAAAGACGACTTGACCCACGTTAGTGAATTGTATATATGATCTTTGAACTTTTTTGCACACATCGCACAATGTATATAAGTGAACGTTTTTGTAAATTGCAGTGTAATTACAATCATATTTTAGCAAATGTAAATATGATAATTGAACG
>CABFPE010001159.1:59622-74469 GCA_900660155.1 Hofstenia miamia | reverse complement strand
TATATATATATATATATATATATATATATATTGTGGCATCAATACCTGTGACGAAAGCTGTAAAGAATTCTCTCCGTCACTGCTAGAGGCTCTCACTCTTACTAATTATGCTTTTTCATTGCGCAAAATTAATTTAGTTCTGCCTAACGGCAGGTTTTGTTTATGCTTATTTAATCTCATGTATAAATAGGGCCTTACTGTGCGCAGGCGTCTAATAAAAGTTTAGTTTATGCTCAGCCGTTTTATGACCGCCGCGTAAACCTGTTCAGTTCTGGGGTTTAGCTGATCCAGATTATTCTTGTGTTACTATTAATGGCAGATTTGTTTGTCGTGCTTCAGCACTAATTGCCACATAATCCTAGATGCTGCCAATGCAGAACGTATCCATAGTAGTTACAATTGCATTATACCTGTATCAGTCCAGATGCTCAATAAGCTGGCCTCGTTAATGTATACTACTTTAAATTGCTTATGTCTAAATGGTAATCTTGGAGGTTCTATTTTTGCGAGATTAGATGCTAAGCTATCACTCTGTTATTGCTTTTCTGTATTGCTAACTACGATGATGCTAGATGGTGACTTGTATGTTAAAAGAACACTCTGTCATTCTGAAAACTTCTACACCTAATCAAAATTGTAAGTTGTTCTTAAATTGCCAAGCCCCGCTATCTATAGTTTTACAGAAAACTCTTGTTCTACTTTGCTCTAGTTTTCAATGGAATTTTACGCATTGTCTTAATTCACAATTCACCTGCACTTGTTTTACCGCCGTAATACCTCTCTCAAAGCCAAGTTATTTTATGATAATGGTAAATTATACTAAATCATCTCTAAACATTTTAACTAAAACTGAATTAATGGAACTAGTAATGGATCAAGCAGAACACATAAATGATATGGAAACTAGAATATCCACTCTAGAGAGACAGTTGTCTCAATCATTGTCTCCCCAAAGAACTAATATTTTAGAAACCATTACGAACTTTTTGAAGCCTGATACTAACCTTACTCAGTCTTCCCAAAAGCAAAATGCCAAAACTTTAATGAACCAACGCAGAACACTAACCTGCTGTTGCCGCCACCAAGTCCATTGGCCTTCCGACCAATATCACTGCCAACAGCATCGCAGATGCCAGTAACTCCCAATGACATCCTAAATACAAAATCAAAGAAATTTATATTGAGAAACTGATTCGAAAACAAATGCGACATTGAAGACAATATCAACACCCTCATCAAAAAAGCAGTTAATATCCAGCTAACTCTAGAAAATAATGAACGTATAAATCACCAGCAAGGCTATCAACCTCAAATGTTTCAACATCGCCACAACACAAGTCTTCAAAAAGCCCCAGCTGATAAACAAGAGGAATTCCCATTTGTCAAATGTAAAAAATGCGGAGAGAAAGGCCAGTTAAAACCCGATTGCAATACAATAATATACTTAGTTAACAAAGATGGCTACTACACAGCCAAACATCTCCAAAATCATGAACACTCTGAATATAATGACTAATGTTTAAACAAATAAGGTGCTGGCCCAAGACCAAGAGAACAAGCTGCTGATTGTGTAGAATCTTGACAACCTTCCACTACTAAATCTAAACTTAATTTAGGAGCTGCTTTAACCAAATTCCCTCCTTGACTAGTACGGTAGGTGACAGATTCCAAGTTTCCATCTCTCTTCCTTTACTCTAACTTGTTGTGAATTATTAATTAGAATAATATCTGATCAACTACAATTGATAATTGAACTAACAACAGTAATTTAGGTGCCAGACAAGAGATAGATGGTACAATGTACAGGGTCAGAAACCCGACCTGAAGCAAAGCACAAAGAGGAATCAAAGAAACCACGATGTAATCATTAATTCCAAATAACACTTGAACATCAGCAGAAACACCAACAGCCACTCCAATGACTCAGTGCATGAAATAATGTGCGAGAATACGATAGTGACAGTGTGTGATAACTTACTAATTTAGTGCATTGATTGCTCTTGTTATTAATGTAAAGGGAATTCGCAACATGAATGCATTAGCTTATTATTATTCCTTACATGTAATAACCCTACATATAAATATGTAAATGTTAACAACCTGTTGTATATGTGAACAACCAATGCGGTCAGCATAAAACAATGAGATGGGTCATTTGGTCGACTAAGAGTTAAATACAATGTAATAACAATAATACACTCCCAATACAAGCAAAATGTGAGTTCTCCTACGAGGGCTAACATAGATCTAATACTGAAATGAAACGAACAATGAATGATAGGAAAGCTATAATGAAGAAAAACCCCTATCCTTATACGTAACCTATGAGCAGGTAATTCTCAGCCGTCTTATGACTGCCACGTAAACCTGTTCAGTTCTGGGGCATAGCTGATCCAGATTATTCTCGTGTTACTATTTATTGCAGCTTTGCTGTCGCGCTTTGGCACTTATTGCCACATAATCCTAGATGCTGCCAATGCAGAACATAGTAGTTATGATTGAATTATCCTGTATCAGTCCAGATGCTCAATAAGCTGGCCTCGTTAATGTATACTACTTTAAATTGCTTATGTCTAAATGGTAATCTTGGAGGTTCTATTTTTGCGAGATTAGATGCTAAGCTATCACTGTGTTATTGCTTTTCTATATTGCAGACTATGATGATGCTAGAATATATATATATATATAGTGTTTTTACAATGCATTCATTAGATATAATTTTTCCGCCAAATGAATCATACTTAATGAAAAGTAGTAACATTTCTTTGATCTCAACGAGTTCTTCAGGAGTTCGTCAAGGCTTTTCAGAAGACTTCTTGAAGAATGCAAAGGAGTGTTTCAATAAGACCTAAAGAAGAACATCTGAAGAAACTACAAGAACTTCTGAAGAGCTCCTAAATACTTAGTTATATCTTCAGGAGTCTCCTTATGATTTCTTGAAGAGAACTTTTTTGTCGTTGGGTGGTACAATTAATAGTTCAAAATACTGCCAAATACTCGAGAAATTTGTACCATATGCACCTTGCTTATATAACGATTCATGTATCTTATAACAAGATGGAGCAACACCTTATACCTCAAAATCGACAAAAGAATTTTTTACCATTTATAATATTCAACTTATGCAATGGCCACCGAATTCGCCAGATCTACTACCCCCAGAGAAAGTGTGGCAGATTCTGAAGGATTTTGTCGAGAACAAAATTCCCATAAATGTGGAAAAAATAAAGAGTTACATCCTTGAATCACAACACCAAACAACTCAAAAAGTTAGAGTCCGTTTAATGGATTGAGTTTCAAGACGTTTATCTGCGTGTGACGCTGCATGTCAAATTTGTCGAAAAAATTTGTCACCAGGTTAAAAGCATAGACAATTATATTTTTAAATATATTTTATGAGCCTCTATTTGTCTTTCGTTTGTTATCAAAAATGTTTTTATAATGTGACCACTTTTTCTATTTGAGCTATATTTAGCGGGAAGAAAAGAGACAATCTCTATCATGTAGTGTTTTAAAATTGTGCAGTTTTAATAGTTTTTGAGATATAAGCTTTTAAACTTTTTCATAGGATCATGAAATTCCCAATCTGTTTAGGGTGAAGTTTTTTGTAGCACTGAAAATTTTTTAGGAAGAATGGTCATCTTTTGTTGTGGGCGTTTAGCACATTTTTTCATATGCATTTGTAAATTTGTAAAAAAACTAGGAAACTGCCCTTGCTATGCACAGGAATTTCAATGGGCTGTATTACATATTTAAGGAATGAATAAACTTTATACAAACCACATGTTGTGTTTTTAATATTTTAGGAATGAAATAAATAATAAATTTAATAATCATACATTGGTAAAATGATTTTTATCTACAATTTTAGCATATGACACTCCTTAAAATAGTGTTCTAAATATTTTTTACAGTGCCTTTTAATGTCTTTTTTCAAATTCATAAATATTTTTAAGAACGTTTGAAAATAATTTTATGATTAGTCCATTCGTACTTTCATAATCAACATTCTATCGCCTGCATGAAATAAAAAATGAATGTTGATAAGTTTATCATATTTACGTTGTTTGCAAGTAAACGTATTTTCAGTAAAATCTTAATACCTTGAATTAACTTGGTTCATGAGCAAAAATGTTACGTTTAAAAAAATTTTTTATAATACAGTTTTTGCCAACTCTGTCTTTGTCATTTCTTGAGGCAGTATTAAGAAGAGATTAACATTTATATTAAACCTAATGCAGCAACAGTGCAATATCTTCAATGTTAAGCAGCCAATGTTCTGATTTCGTGATGGCACAAAAATGCAGAAAAATTTAGAACAATGGCTAAAAATAAATTTTTCATGACTTCTCAAGAAAATATATGGGCAAATAAAATGCAAATTGCTCCACAATCTAGCAAACATTTCCTTTGAAAAAAAAGCAGCAATACAATGTGCATTACTTCATGATGCAGAAAGATTTCATGACGGCATAAATGTCACAAAATCACGAGCCAACTTGGGAGTAACTGAGGATGTTGTTGGTTGCCATCACTTTTCTTTGTGACATTTGTTATTTTATCATCGCCAATGATATCAGTTTGCGTCGAAGTTTTAATAGGAAGCTGGTTGAAATAATCAAATAGTGTACTTTGCACATTCTTCTAAATATCTAAACACAAACAACACGTCGTCTTAATACATTCACTGCCAGGTCATTTTTGACTAATGTCTCCAGGGGCAAAAAATCGTTTGTTCTTAGCACAAATTGGCAAGACAACCAAAAACCAGAATTTTCAGTGTCACCACATACAGGTGTTATGGCGTCAATTGAATCGGACCTGTCACCAGTATATTATGACATGGCAGTGAATGTGTTAACAGTTATCTCAAATTAAATTTTATATGTTAGTGTTCTAATTTAAGTGAATTTTATACTACCGGTAAATATCATAAATGTTCGGATTAATATTGTTTGTGGATATAATTTTTGCGCCAATTACTAATTTAGTCCTATTTAATTCGTTACCAGTCCAGTCTCTTCCTATTTGGTCNTTGGTTGCCATCACTTTTCTTTGTGACATTTGTTATTTTATCATCGCCAATTACATCAGTTTTCCTCGAAGTTTTAGCAGGAGGCTGGTTGAAATAATCAAATAGTGTACTTTGCACATTCTTCTAAATATCTAAACACAAACAACAGGTCATCTTAATACATTCACTGTCAGGTCATTTGTGAGTAAATCTCTCCAGGGGCCCAAAATCGTTTGTTTTTAACAGGAAAATGTTTTATATAAGCACAAACGGGAGAAAACCAAAAACCAGAATTTTCAGTGTCACCATATACAGGTGTTATGGCGTCAATTTAATCGGACCCGTCGCCAGTATATAATGACATGGCAGTGAATGTGTTAACAGTTATCTCAAATTATATTATATAATTTTAGTCTTCTAATTTAAGTGAATTTCATACTACCGGTTAATACCATAAATGTTCGGATTAATATTGTTTGTGGATATAATTTTTGCGCCAATTACTAATTTAGTCCTATTTAATTCGTTACCAGTCCAGTCTCTTCCTATTTGGTCATATAGTCCCATTGGTCTCTCTGCATAACTTTTATTTCACCAAAATACAAAAAATAAATTATGAATAATATTCTGAAATCCATTTGCTAATGGTCCAGTCTCTCCTCCAGGTCCAGGCTTGACTGATAATTCCCATGTTATTGAGCGTTCCCGCAGAACCTACTGTGTGAAAATGGTAATGGAAAACCACATGGGTAATTGTGTATTGTCCGTGCTGTAATTGAATTGCGAAGTGCTCGCTTATTATTTGGTGCTATTATATTATGGTTTTATATTTACTTCGCATATAGTTTTAATTAGCTAGAAAATTCCTAAGAATATTGATTGGACAGCGCAGAGGGTAATGGGGAATTAATACATGCGTTCTGCCCTAAATAATATTTAGTTATCTCTGCCAGTATTCATTTCCTTCTCTCAAATGGCCAATGAAGAATCCTTTAGTGAAATTGAGAAGTATTTTTCAAAAGCAGAATTTCAGAGTTTGGGATTTTACGATAAGTTTCAGTACTCCAACTTGAAAAAGAATTATGACGAAATGATAAGTTCTGGTATTAATATTAGACCACCAGATTTCATGGAGAAATTTCTTAGCTCAGATTTACAAAGGTGCTTTTTTAAATACAAATAAAAAGTTTATATTGCAAAAATATTTTGAATTGTATACATATCATATACTTTATTAGTATGGAGCGCAGCCCCTTTTGCCCCTTTTCATGTAAATGGTCAAACACTCTAAAAATTATATTATTAAATACTTTTGAATATTTATACCTTTCAAATTAAATAATAATAATAATAATAGATTTCTTGCTATGGAATTTAATTGATGTAGTTTTAATTACTGCGTATTTGTAAGAGATCATTTCTGTTTTATTTTTACTTTTAATTGAAAAGCTATTCTTGACTAAATTTTGATATATACAACAATCTCAGTAGCAAAGAAACTTTAGGTGGAGGTCGAGTTGCTCGCCCCGGCTCTCATCAACTAATGCCAAATCCTGTTATTTAATGCCCATCTTTCTGATTTTTGCCAAAAAGTTCTTCAAGTTTCCAATTTGCAAGACCAATGTTGGTGTTGACATGAGCTTTGTTAGTCTTAGAACAACAACTGCTACTTGCGTACTAGAATGAGAACATAAGGTAAACATGGATCCGAACCCGACACAATCGTAATTTTTACTACTAGAACTCGACCCAACACGAAAAGTTGAATTGGATTTGCCGTTCTGGATCTTTATCCAATCAAGTGATCATTAACATCAATCATTTTCTGACATGAAAACAGCAATTCATTGGTATTACTTAACGCCTTGGGCCCTTCTCAAATAGAGCGGTGATTAACATCATTATTCTTTCAATAATTAACCTAGACTTTGAACCTGAACCCGATCTTAAGCCCGAAATAGGGTCGGGCTTTTCGGGTACCCGATGTCACTCTATTGTATAGGTAGGTGTATCGCAACTGCCAGGCAAGGGAAGCTTCATGTTAATTGTATTTTGCACAGCTTTCCAAAACTTAAGAGTTGTACTTTTCAAATTTTTAATGAACTGCAACGATTTTATGTTGGGATGTATCCAAGTTTTGAGTTTTTTAATTTATTTACGATTATAAGCTGTAAATTCTTCTCCACGCTTACTCAACAAATCAGGAAGACTGTCATAACTTTTTCATACTACTTTGAATAGTTGGAAGCCATCCTCCAACCATTCTGTTGCACATTTGTTGGTTCATGTCCCTTACTGGTCCCGTCCTGTTTTTAATTTTTCATCCCGTCACATAAGATTTGCTCCGGATTCCGTTTCTTGTCCCATGACAGTATACCACATAATTTTCACATTCAATATGTCAAAAAGTACGCTACAATCTATCCTATGTTGAACACACTAAGCATAGATTAAATAAAAAATGTGGTTATAGGCAATAACTAATTAATCAAGTGTTTGCAGCAATGAGATCAAAGGTGCTAATTTGGAAAGGTAAGAATTAACTAAATACTCTTGCAGCCGTGTTATCAAGCTGTTCAAAGGTGTTAGTTTACTAAGATTAATCGTCTTAAAAAAATTTTGGTACAAGTATTATAAAAAACAAAATATTAGATGAATGGGTAAATAACCAAATGGGTCCGGTTGGAAATCAAAATTTTTGCGTTTAAATTGCTTTTCAGAGCTAATCTTCCAGAATCAGTTATTGTTGGTGTCACATGTCAGCATGTTTTAGTCCAAATTCATCCAATTATTGATAATATTTCAATTCCAATATTTTCACCAGTGTAAATGAAATCAGGAAAGAATTTACATCGTAGTATTCTACTTTGTAAACTACTGTTCGAATCAAACAGCGCTGTAATCTGAGCTGAAGAACTCATAGAAACTGGCAGTGTAACTGTGCACAAGCACGACATGAAATGACGCAGTGAGGCACAAGCACTACAAGACACGAAATTATAGAAAAATTTCAACACTAGAGANGATTTTATGTTGGGATGTATCCAAGTTTTGAGTTTTTTAATTTATTTACGATTATAAGCTGTAAATTCTTCTCCACGCTTACTCAACAAATCAGGAAGACTGTCATAACTTTTTCATACTACTTTGAATAGTTGGAAGCCATCCTCCAACCATTCTGTTGCACATTTGTTGGTTCATGTCCCTTACTGGTCCCGTCCTGTTTTTAATTTTTCATCCCGTCACATAAGATTTGCTCCGGATTCCGTTTCTTGTCCCATGACAGTATACCACATAATTTTCACATTCAATATGTCAAAAAGTACGCTACAATCTATCCTATGTAGAACACACTAAGCATAGATTGAATAAAAAATATTGTTATAGGCAATAACTAATTAATAAAGGATAATTAATTAATCAAGTGTTTGCAGCAATGAGATCAAAGGTGCTAATTTGGAAAGGTAAGAATTAACTAAATACTCTTGCAGCCGTGTTATCAAGCTGTTCAAAGGTGTTATTTTTCTAAGATTTATCCTCTTAAAAAATTTTGGTACAAGTATTATATAAAACAAAATATTAGATGAATGGGTAAATAACCAAATGGGTCCGGTTGGAAATCAATATTTTGGTGTTTAAATTGCTTTTCAGAGCTAATCTTCCAGAATCAGTTATTGTTGGTGTCACATGTCAGCATGTTTTAGTCCAAATTCATCCAATTATTGATAATATTTCAATTCCAATATTTTCACCAGTGTAAATGAAATCAGGAAAGAATTTACATCGTAGTATTCTACTTTGTAAACTACTGTTCGAATCAAACAGCGCTGTAATCTGAGCTGAAGAACTCATAGAAACTGGCAGTGTAACTGTGCACAAGCACGACATGAAATGACGCAGTGAGGCACAAGCACTACAAGACACGAAATTATAGAAAAATTTCAACACTAGAGATGCAATAATGACCTCATATATTTATGTAATAATGGCAACAACTTATTATAGACTAAATTTCTCATTATCTAATCAAATAAAACTTAACTATGATTTTTAAAAACTTTGCATTAATTACACTAAATGCATATGTAGTTTTTTAGCAAAAATCATACTTACATGTACAAAAACATAGCCAAACCAAGATATACATTGCAAGCATTGAACGGATCTATTTTCAAAGACAAGCCGCATCTGAATATAAAGGGAATAAGGTGAAGCAAAGTAGTTGAATAGGTCAGAAACTATTCTAATCATTAACAATGACTTTCAACTTTACACAAAAACTGCGCAAACTTTTTGATATTCATCTTTTACAAATCCATCCAATTTTTGATGTTATGTGTCAGAATTTAACAGTTGGTCGACAGTGGCATCAAAAAAGCTCATACATTGTTCATGAGGTTTGCTATTGGGCGAGTTTTTTCACACAGCAACGAACACAACAGCAAAATAAGATTGTTGTCACACAACAAGTACAGCACAACAGAGTCAAAAATGTATTCGTAACAAAATAGTTAAAAAGGGGCTCAAGGGTGCCAAATGCATTACCATTCTTATTCTTGCATCAAATTTTTTAAAGAACAAAATATAGCTTTTCAATTAGAGTTGCTGGAGACAGGACCGAAAAACAAAATACTGGGCAGGAGCCGAAATTTCCAAGCCCGGCTAGTTTAAATTTTGAGTAAATTCGGCTCGTCTGCCCACATAAAATTTTTCAATGAGGCTCGCTTTAGCTCGATATTTTATTAGAAATATTGCGCTCAAAGCATTTTCTGCATAGCTTTTGCTATTATTTAATAAACATTTTTCTTAAATAAGATTATAAGAGAGGTATACTGAATCAAACATAGGAAAAGTCTGCATAATCAAATTGACAAGCAGAACTATAAATTTGTTTTGCTTAAAAAGACCTGGTTTGGGCTCATTGTATATCAAATACTGTGCTCAAACTTGGCTCGGCTCGGCTCGGCTTGGCTAGTGGAGAAGTCTTCTACTGGAACTGGGATTAAAAATTTTTTATATTACATGATTTCGTTAAGCAAGAAAATTTGTGTAATATTACAATACAGTATCAGATGCTCGCTACTAAAGAAATATTTAGGGGGTGCCAGTCAATTTTTGTCGCCCCTCCCTAATAAATTGCAGAATCAGATTTATGAGATTGTTTTCTTAATAAATTAAAATTATTCAAATTTCGAGAAGTTAGCGAATGGCCGACCGAAATTCAGTGATGATGATTATAAACCATTATCAAATGTATTTAAAAAATGACAATATTTTCTTTAGCCGATGGATAGTGATAAATTCAGCTTCTGCATCAATACCAATACCAGACGAAAATGACACAGAAGCTCCGATCAACTTGTTAATTTCTTCTTCTAAGCGCATCATCTTCGGAATTTTAATAGTGGCTTCACAACACTGCAGAGCTGTGAGGACATTCAGAGATTCCACTTCTTAATGAAAATTTTGAATTCGTGAGGACGTGCTTAAAAAACTTTTTGAACTTCAATTATTTTAAGGAATTCTTTTATTGTCAAAAACATTAATATCTTTAATGATTCCATTATTTTCTTGAATTTATTTAATTATTTTGCAGAAAATTGAATTTTCTTTAACCCCTTCAATGCCAGAACATTTTTGGACATTGAATGATTTAGCTGATGGTATGCTTCCAAAAATAGTATTTCTTTGAAATTGCGGTAATTAACTATTAGATGTTGCAAGGGAGAGAAAGAAATTATGTACCTCAGCACTGAAGAGGTTCGCCGATGCCCCCTGTTCAGTATTCAATCATTGATAATGACTAATTTTGGAAAATTCAAAATCAAGACAAGGAATTGATGTAAGTGCTGAAACAGCAGAAACGTTACAAAATTTTATAGGACTTTAGCGGGTCGGGGAGTGAAAAACTAAACAAGGAGCTGGACTGGGACAGAAAAAGCTTGGTCATGATTATCTCTATATGTGATCAAAAATACATTCCCATTTAAAGAAACTTATAGTAGAACTTGATACCATGATACACATCTTTTTCAAACTGGTGAGAGGCAATTTTCATCAACCTC
Source organism: Hofstenia miamia (assembly GCA_900660155.1). Taxonomy (NCBI): domain Eukaryota; kingdom Metazoa; phylum Xenacoelomorpha; order Acoela; family Hofsteniidae; genus Hofstenia; species Hofstenia miamia. The sequence continues at coordinate 63,390 of CABFPE010001159.1, read as the reverse complement.
TTGAAAATTCAAAAACAATTTGTTGAATAGAAGACGTTTAAGTGATAATAATTATGACGAATTTTTGAACTCAAATGATCTGTAGTAAATATTATATTTATGGAGACAAGGGATTTCTTGAAGTGCAGATGACCCAATATAAGCTTTTCTGAATTAAAGCTAGTAACTATTTCAGCTGCTAAAATAGTCTAAAAGTATGTCCATTCCTAAGTTTCTTATAAAAATGTAATCAAATGAACTTCTATTGGGAAAGTAAAATGTTACATTACACGAAAACAAAAGGGAATTTAAAACAATATCCATTTAATTCATGAAGAGGAATTGTGGTATCCGAAATTGTACTGTGCGCAAATACAAGCAGTTCCTTCTTTTACTACCTTATTGGCAATGGATAGCAAGCAGAAAATGTGATTGTGAGAAACCAGCTTTAGCCCATCAATGACTTATTGTAATTATTCAGTTTTAATGATGCCTTAATGCTTAGTCGCTTAAGAGTGGAAAAGATTTATATATACTAATTACAGACAGTATCTAGCTTACAATTTATACATTTAATTTAATTATCTATTTTTAATAAACAAACTATTCTTTTTGTTCATTAGAAGGGGGCCATGGTCCCCTTGACCCCACTCTGGGCACACCTCAGCCTATATATGTATTTCTATTATTAATTAATTTATTTGTTCTTAATAGCAATAAAATACATAATGCAAATCTTATCATCAAATATGATGTATGTATAGTAAATTTAACCCCCTCACATACCAAATTCAAAACATTTTTGTGATATAAAAATAAAAATCTGTTATTGGGTTTAAAAAAGTACCTTTGTGAATCTGAACTATGAGTGTTTTCCATGAACTCTGGCGGTCGAATATTAATACCAGAACTTATCATTTCATCACAAATCTTTTTCAAGTTGGAGTACTGAAGCTTATCGTAAGATCCCAAACTGAAATTCTGTTTTTGAAAAGTACTTCTCAATGTTACTAAAGGATTCTTCGTTAGACGTTTGAGAAACGAAGTGGATGTTGCGCAATTCAATTATAGGATAAGCCATGGACTTCTAAACTAGTTTAGAAGTCCGTGGGATAAACATATTGCAAATTGCACCTATGTGCTTTCTATTACCGCTTACAGTGAGTAATCAAAATTCTTAGGAATTACTTAAATTCACATAGCCAATTTTTCATTTGCCGAGTAAATTATGCACTTATAGTAAGCTACACAAGCTGCCGTACTCCTGCGTTTCCTTCTACTAACACTATGTAACTTAAGTCTTCAAAAATATTGTGAAACTAGAAGGCAAAAGCGGGCAATAAATGATATTAAAATGTCTAAACTATCATTGATAGGCTTTAAATTAAGTCTATGGCTACATGTATTTTGGAAAAGGCCGCGAATCATTTTGCATAGATTATTGTTAATTTTGAAAATATTTCCTTTAATTGATCAATTGCTAGTATAATACTGCATAGTGTCAATATTTCTTATAATGTAATGTTATAATTAAATTTCAAATGTTCCTACTTCCATTAAGTGTTTTTTCATATTTGAGTGAGCCAGAGCCCCCTGCTTCTGCTCTCTGTATCTACCTTTGAACGTCTTCTAAGCACATTGTGAATTTCATCTTCTTGCATGGATTGTAATGTCGCCCCTCAGCAATTATAACTACCCAGGAAACATTCCATTGTTGGTCCACTAATGGGCCATTGTTGGTGCAATTATTGGCCATTGGTGGTAAATGGCCGCTGGCCCATTGTTGGCCCAACAATGTTTGCCAACCATAATCCATTACTGGGCCAGTAATGAGCCATTGGTGAGCCAAGAATGGCTGATTAATGGGCCATTGATGGCAATCAGTAGGTTTTGATAATATAGCATTAAATTTTATATATAGAAAACAATTTTATATTGTTAAGCAGTTCAAACATTACTGTTTAAACAAACACAAGCCCAACAAAGGAAAATACGATACATTTGGGATCTAGTCATTCATATTTAGTACTAACATTTGTTAGAAATTTGAAAGAAAGTTTCGGTTATAAATGATAACAATAAGCATAAAAATCTGCCAAATTTACCAAAGAATTTTAATTTTAAAATTAAGTACACTTTTGAAATAATACTATCTTAAGTCGTGAAAAATCTCTTCTGCTGAAGTGTAGCTTTCTTATATAACTCTTAATTTCAAATGTCCAAATATTTATGAATATATTATTTTTAAAATACGCTTAGCAGGTATATCATAATTTTCTACAAAATAAAAATTTCAAAATATTTTTTTGCATTTCCTTTTATTATATTAAAAGGAACTAGGAATCAAAATAATGAAGTGACTTTTATTTGCAAGCATCTCATTATTGATTATTGATTACTAAGGTTGCTACTGATGCCGCTAATGATCCACCAATGGGCCGATGATGGCATCAGTGGACACAAATATGTTTCCCATCAGCAGTTTACTGATTATGGCCAATGTTATATTATGATTTGTAATTCGCAACTTTGTATAATTTAATTGAGTTAAGAACAGAGGAGTATTTAGGTGGGGGCCTTACGCCTGCTCCTCTTTGGGCAGGCCAATTTCAACTCATTCTCATACGATCGGATCGATATATTGATGAACAGTCGTTTTGTTTGACAAAAAGTAGTATTTCATGTTTATTCTTATTAACTCCGTCTGTATTTTTGGTTTATTTATCATTTATTTACTGACTAGCACGGCATTATATTAAGAGGTTAAAAAACTACCTAGGCCTATATGTCTGTGATAAGAATTGGGCCTTCCCCTTTTAGAAATAACTCGATACGTGCCTGGTTAAGGATGCAGTTGAAACTGTGTATAGCATATTATACTTAAGATGGAACACCTTGCTACATACAAGCAATTGAATTCATAAAGTGCTCATATAAACAAGAGCTGGAATTTAAATTGTGCTATCAAATAAGAAAGGTTAAGGAAATTCATTTGTTATGAATATTAAATTTGATCAGTCATAATTTTAAATTATTAAATTCATATTTGTTCGCTAGATGGCAGATTGATCTAGCAATGCTATTAATGGGCCATTGTCGGGAGATTTAAGGATATGAGACACAGATAAATAATACTTTTTGAAAATTGAAATCAAACTTTAATGTAATGCTTATGTTATATATAATAATAAAATAATTTCTCTGTAAAATTGTGGAATTTTAATATTTTTTTATTGGTTATGATTGGCAAATGAATGGCAAATGAGTGGCCATTGTTGGCCAAGGGTGCCAGCAGTGAGCCATTGTTGGGCCAATAATGGTTGTTTCCTGGGATATGTATTCTCGAAATGTTGTATTGGAAAAGAGACTACTAGAATAAATGGGCATAAACAAAGTATAAAAATTAATAATATTCACAACGTTTCTAAAATGTTTTATACTATCATATATGAAATTTCAATGCTTATAATTAAGAAAGAATCGCATTAGTTAAAAACAGTGGCATCACTGTGGGTGTGCTGCTGCACCGAGACCTCGAATGTCAAACAATTGTTTTCTAAAATTAAAGTAAATCTTTTTAGAAGGACTTTAAAAAAAATTGGGGCCCTAAGTTCATAATTTGAAATTGTTTGCCAGCAAAATACTAAAATTGCATATCAACTATATGAATATAGTAAAACTTCGGGCACAAAAATAGGCAAAATATATTAAAAACAATTTTATACTATTTTCGAGCGAATCGCTTTGCAAGTCCACAATGTTTATTAAAATGCATATACTATACACAAA
>CABFPE010001159.1:21902-42598 GCA_900660155.1 Hofstenia miamia | reverse complement strand
AGGCTATGCTTGGTCATCAAGTTGTTGCTCCATTATCGATTTTATTTAAAAATTTTTTACAAATTCCACTGATAAATATATTTGTGATCTTATTGATACTTTAACATCTACACATAAGACAATGATTCATCAATACGAAAAAGAGTTCTATCTTATTGATACTTTAACATCTACACATAAGACAATGATTCATAATACGAAAAAGAGTGCTATACATCAAAAACACAAATTTAATAAGATTTATGGTAAACATCATTCTATCAGAGGTAAAGTTTGTTTTTATACCTGGCATTACCACAGATAAACATTAAGTTCGGAAAGTGGCATATAAATGGCAAGGACCTTTTGCGATTATTAAAGTATTACTTGATAATAACTATCAATTACTCTTGCAAAATCTTAAACACCCCATTAAGGATATTTAAAATGTTAAATTAGACAATTTTAATGAATTAAAATGTATAGATAATGGTGTAGAAAATTAATTTTTATGATGTTTCTGATATTGAAAGTGTATTAGAAGAACCTTTTGATGAACAGGTACATTACTATGTAAACATACCAACCAGAGTTTTACCAAAACATACAACTAGAAATCCTAATCCTAATTATATTCCCCAAGATTGCGAACTAAATATTTAACATATATTTAGGTATGAAATGACAACACACAGCAATGAAGGTAAGGGATACAACCTCGTCTCAGGAGGCAGGAGGGACGAGTATGCAGTCAACCTCATTTGCATCTTTTCATCATTAGCTTCAAATGGTTTATGACGCTCGGAAGAGGGTTTCTTGCTCCAGGAACCACAAGGGTGGGCGTTAAACGTAAAATTCTGGATTCTTCGCCTCTTACAGATGTTTTGGCGTCTCATATTAATAGACCTCATCAAGACTCAGATTCGTCTGCATCATCTACAAATTCTCAATCAATTAAAATGCTCTTAGATTGGAAAAATTTACTTGTATAGAAGGCGAATTACTTCATCCCTACTTTAAACCTTCAAAGAAAGCTCTATATATTGTGGATAGAAATACGTCAGCAGAAAGTAAAGAACGTATACACAATTTATTATGTTATAAAAATTCTGTTCCTTCTGCCAATATTCTAAGCTTCACAACAGACTCTTATAAACAAGCTCACTGTAATATGCTCTTGTTCGACAAACATACTATGGTTGAAACTTTTGAACGATGCTATTTAAGTGCTAAAGTCCACCCCTCCTTTGATGAAAACTTCAACATTATAAACGTTAGTTTGCTATTACTTAATTTACAGAAACTAAAAATCTCTAAACATTGATTACAATTCACTGAACATCATTTATTTCATTTGAGCAAAGGATATCTGTTTTCAAAACCTTCACAGCACTCTTAAAAAAGTCACAAAAACATGATCACACTATCAAGTTATATGAAAACAGAAAATTATAAATTGGCAGTAGAAAATATCAAGAAACACAACAATGGCAAATGACTATATGTTGATTCGTGTCACACTCTATCTCAATCACTACATAATGGCCAACCAATTCATAAACAAATTACTATGATCAAACAAGTTATTACCAAAATGAAAATCCCAACTATTGCATTATTCTCAGGTGGAATGGATATAATTTGATCTAACTTAACAAAAGAAAACTTAAAGTTCTAAAATGTCACTTATCGAGCTGAAATTAAAGTAATGTTAAGATCTGGCAAAACTAACATTGACGAGATAAAAGAAAAGGATGTTAAAAATCACATTTCAATGTTTTTCAAAAAAATCAAAGAAACCAGCAATTTAGTAACAACTTTCCAAGAATTGTTGCCTGCATCAAATATTTATACAGTATTAGCACACAATTCAGATTTTGATGCCAAATTAACTTTAATGGTAGCCATTAAAGGACTACAATTATACCAAATATTTTCTTCTGTTATTAATGACAAGATCAATTATTTTAGAAACTCTCACATAATATCACATAGATTGAAACAACATAAAAACAATGTTTTTAAAAAAAGTCAAACCACTGAATTGGAAACTATGTGTTCACTTCTATGCAGTAACCCAACGTTATCATACTTTTCATGGACTGATTCTACAGCAAATGATATCATTGCTCAAACCCAAAAACTTATTGAAGGTAAAGCCAAAATGGATCCTAGTCTGAGCTGGGTTTTGATGTAGTATATTTGCATTATATTTGTAAAATATCATTTAGTGTCTAATTAGTAAGAAGATTTCAATACTAGTTATTGTAAAATTAATTTCATAACTTAAAATGACTGATATAGTAATCAAGACATTTATTTTAAGACAATGGTAGTGGAGGGCCAGACTTGAACTGATGAAACACAGTATAGATTGATATGAATTGTAAATTCAAAAATTATTACTATATTTTTCACACTTCTTTAGTTTCTCTAAATTTAATGCTTGAAAACATAGATAATAACATTGACACTTTCAGATTTATTCTCAGATCATCCTTCGTCTGATATAAATTCTCATTTGCCTCCAAGAACAGATTGTGAATATACATCAGAATCAGTAACGGATCTGCGATTTTTCAATGGGTGGCAGTTTAATGTAAGTTTGAAGTTAAAATAGTTCTTTTTAAAATTAAAGTGAACAACATTTAGAAGCATAGAATGGGTCGATTAATAATTATCATATGGCTTCAAAATATTTTCTCTCCTATGCATCAAAGTCAGTAGAGTCTTGTGGCAGTAGGAATCACGCAGGTTACGGATACATTGTTAAATTTTTTAAATCCCGTTAGGGAAGATTAAAATTCTTCATATAAATATTTTTTGCTTCCAGCTGTTGTAGTATTTTATTCAGGCTCTAAAACTGATTGCAAACAATGTACCATTTTGCTGCCAGTCAGAATAAAAGAGATTATGTGAGACCAAGAATTTCTGGTACTGGTATGATTAAAACTTTGATCATTTTTTATAATTTTTTGTGTTCTAGTTATGCAATGCAATATGGTTATAAATTCGTTTAAGCCATATGTTATAGTTGGTTATTTCCACAGCGTTTGTAAAATCTACACACTGAAATTTAAAAACATAGTTTGAGTTTTAGAGGAATATTATATACTATTGTAAGATTTTAAAAGATTGCTCGTAAATTTATAGCATTCACTTCATTTAAGCCATATGTTATAGACTGTTGCATAATAGTAAGCTATTTTTGAATACCCCAACCCTACTCTGCACTGTCCTGCCCTGCTCTGTTCTGTTCTCCTCTGTCTGACATCATTTTTAAGAACCACCGAAGAGAAGCTCATGATGAAAAATATTAATAGCTGGAGCACCTCTTTATTGTACGACAATCGGGTGCCACTACCCCCTAAATCCATATCTGATCAGAATCCTTTTGTACAGATGCAAATGATAAAATGTCCCACTACTGTCAAATTGTATACAATCAAATTCAATGCCTTCCAAAAAACCAAACATAAATTGGAACAGTGCAAATGATAACGTCAAAAATAGTCCATGCATTATTATTGTGTTTTTCTTAATATTATATACACTTCAAGCATCTTACAATTAGATAACATCTGCGAACCTGATTCTTTTGCTGAAGACATTTCATCTCTACTTCAAATTTTTTGAGCATATTACACATTATTCAAGCCTATGCTGAAATCAGGTTTTCAACTGAATCCAAAGCATTCTCATTGTGTGAATTAATTCAATTTATTAGATTTCTCTTTCTAATAGGAGCACTGACGTACCCCCAACTAAGAATGAACTGTCCAATGATTTTCTTCTTAACTAAGTTGCAGAAATGATAACACTGAAAGAATTTATTAATATTGGCAATTTTCTTCAATTCTATCATGTGACTGTGATTTCAAACACAGTTGATAAATTTAAATTTCTATTAATCAGTTAACAACTCATTCATGCACTTCTATTGATTAACAAATGATCCCTTGCACAGTTACATTTTAATTCCTGTGTAACTAGTAATAAAGGATTTCTACATCATATTTATATGTAAGAAATGTTCTACAAGACAAAATTGAAGGTAAATCATACACTTGTGTAGCATAAATAATTTTGTCATAGCTGCTAGTGATGGTCACATCCATCATTTCAAATAGCATGATTAAACATTTTTGCTTCACAAAAGAAGCATTACAATTTGCTGACATAAGTAATTCATGAATTGATTGACAATGTTCGAACATCAAGCATGTCTTTTGTGATCGATTCTTCATTACAAGAAATTTAAACAGTGCCATGTGACGTCAGCAAATAACTAGTGAAAGTGCGGCGTAGATTATGCACTATGCTTAACTGTAAGTGAAAGAGGTTTTTTACAAATTTATATATCCTAAAATTAATATATTATCTAGCTCATCATCAATTGTTTAAATGCTATTAGTTTACTATACAATGCAAAAAAAATTGTTCTTAGCCATAGTTGTTCATGTGTCAAAATTTTGCAAAAAATTTTATCCCATATGTCAATTTATAAAGGGAAAAATGAAGTAGATGCAATTGAATTTAATTTCATGAAAATGCCAACAAGCAGATGTTCAAATACATCATCAATTCTAATTGGTTAATGCTAATACTATAAAATAATGTAAAGATCTTATCTGTATCATTTGAATTTCTTGAGTCAATTTTGCATTTAATGAATTTAAAAGTTAAGTCGTGCTAACAAGGGGAATACCTTAAATTATTGAATATTGAAGAGGATCAAGACAAATTTTTTCTGGCAATGTGTATAATAGACGCTCGGTTAAATTCATTCATAAATTTTATCTATATTTGCTTTTAAAGTGCTGGAGGCCCAAAAACGCATTTAAGAAAGAAAAGAATATTCATTTCAAGTATGTTTTATTAACATGTAATTGATTACGTCATTTTGTTTTGCTGTTAGAGGGCTACAACAATTTGTGCTAGAATTTCTTGTAATGTATATATATATATATATATACATTCAGCAAGGATAGCAACCCCATTATTATGGAAACAGTTTTTCATTTCTTTTGAGGTATGAAATGGAGCACAATCCTGCTGACATATTGAATCACTTGCAAGGAGTGACAAGAGCTCCTTCTCTAGAATCTGAGCATATTGAGAGCTTCGGAGAGTACCAGTGATGTTATATATATTATATATATATCATTTCCATATTGCATCCGTACTATGACAGACTTCCAACCATACATCATGGTCCCCCGAGTAAATGGAGGCAAGAATCTGAACTTCTGCGCAATTGGTCTCTTTATCAACATTCTTTTTTGACGAATATAGCACAAACCTTGACTCATCTGAAAAGATAACATTAGACCAATGTTCATACGAATTGTCTTTCATGAACTTGGTCCAACTCAGCCGACGTACTCTTTGCTTTTAGGTTAAGAATAATGACTTTGTGGGTGCCACAAGAGTCCCAATTGACTAATTCTTCAGGATGCTTCGCATAGTTCTTGCCGTCACGAGGTGACCGTCAGCCCATTCCCTGAGAAGATTCACTGAGGTTTTTGTGGGATTTCACTTTGAAAGGCATACAAAAGCTGACCGGGAAGTTTTGAGGGCTTGTTTGGTCTTCCGGACTTTGGCTTGGGGGCAATGATGTTTTTAGAAGTGAAACATCTGATGATAGCCCGACAGTACTTCGAGGTCACTCTACAAGTAGGGATATACTACGTTAACTCATCCCTTCCAAATTTTGAATATAATCAACCTGCGGATGGCAATAGGTACGTAAACAAAAATCATATATGGCGAAGAAAGACTGTTATTAGGTATTTTCAAAATAAATAGACTAAAAACAGCTTAACCAATGAAATTATTTACAGATTCTCTGATTTGGTCTGAAGTGGTCGTATACATTTTTCCAAGAAAAAATTGGCTAACCACAAGCATTGTAGGATTTATAATTGAGATTTAAGGGCTGATTTATCACATTAAACTTAAATTAAAAATTAATTTTAATGAAGGTTTTTTGCAATTATTGAAGAAAATAGCAAACTATGATTTATTTTAGAATAGCAACTGCTCCAAAAAAATTTCATAAATATCACATTCTTGGAATGATTAAATTTAAATTATATGGAAATTCTATTATAATGTTTTTTAGGAAAGAAAATATTTTTCACAGGAGTATTCAATCATCTCTAATTGGAAATCTCAAAATACATCAATTAAAGCATTCAGGTATAAAGCTATTTAAATGTGACAAATGTGATTATTCATGCTCTCAATGTTGTAATCTCAAAACACATCAGTTAAAGCACTCTGGTATAAAGCTATTTAAATGTGATTATAGATCCTTCTGACGTGGTAATCTCCAAAGACACCAGTTAAAGCACTCTGGCATTAAACCTTTTAATTGGGACAAATGTGATTATTCAAGTTCTCATTATAGTAGTCTTAAAACTAATCAGTGAAGGCACTCTGGTATAAAGCCTTTTAAGTGTGACAAGTGTGAATATTCATGCAGTGTTTCTAGTAATCTGCAAAAACATCTCTTAATGCACTCTGTTATGAAGCCTTTTAAGTGTGACAAATGTTCGATCGTGGTTGTCTCCAAACACATAAGTTAAAGCATTTTGACATTAAGCCAATTAAATGTGATCAGTGTAATTATCAATGGTTTAGTTCTACCCAGCTGAAAAAAACGTCAGTTTATGCTTTCTGATATAGAACAATTTAAGTGTGAAAAATGTGATTATTCCCATACTTAGCTTAAGAAATGTAAAAATGACGATTTTTTGTGCTAACAGTGTAAATGAAATTGTTTCCACATTTTGTATACTTGAAAAATGTTTTTTAGCTGCAATTTTGTTAAAGATATTTTTTTACATTTATTTTAGTATAGTTAGTGCTATTGCAGTTTTAAAAATGTTTAAAAGTAGCAAAAAGTTGTAAAGATTTTTCGCAGTTGATATTTTAGATCAATAATATTCTACACTTAATTTACTTAATGTTGGTTTTGCATCTATAAACTTCTAAATATCCACAATCTATACCTACTTGCAATAAAGAAGTAGCTAAATTAAAATTCGTTAATATTTTCAAGTTGTTTTAACCTCGAAGCCTGAACTATGTTTAAGACAATTTCATAGATTATTTTCAACTTAAAACGATCAGCATAATATGTTTAAGAAATTTCATAGATTATTTTCAACTTAAAACGATCAGCATAAGATCGTTATTTATGTGAAGATGGAGGAAAATGCCAGATTTCTAATATTTCTAAAATATTTAATTGGCGAATAAATTTAGGGCTTTGAAATGTTACAAAATTTCAATATTTATACTTCAATATAATTTTACTGATTCTGCATCATATGAAGTCTTAAATTTCATGAATTTCGCATTATAAGCTGAGCTCCAAATGCCTAAATTTTCAAATCTCTAAGAAAACCATGTTGCTATATTATTTTTTATTTCAATATAGTGCAATTATTGCTTAACTAAAATGATTTCTTGTAATAGTTATAATAAAGCTAAGTTCAAAATTCGCAAATGCATTTGAAGCCAAATCATCTTTAACATTTCAATTATTGTACTGAATTCAAATATATATTCATAGAGAATATAATAATCTATACTAGAAGAAGTGTGTGTATGTAAGAATAGCAATGACTGAAATTTGCAGCTTTTCATATTTCATCCAATGGTTGAGGCCTTATAAATTAAGTTACTAATAGCTTCAGAGAAATAAATGTTCTATTATAAGAATTATTTCAACAGACACAAGTACAGACTGTTCAGAAATTTGGCCAAATTCTGAAAAAACCCAATTTAAAATTATAAAATATTTACTAGTAATATGCCTTCAAGTTTAAGGTAATAGTTCTATGAAACTAGTTATAACTTTTTTATTGACTTCATTCCAAAGTGAATGCACTGTCCCTGCCTCATATAGTATAGTAACTTCTCTTAGTAGAAAGAGGAATGACAAGGTAACTAAGAAAATGAAGCTGACAAATTGTTAGCTACTGCTAAAACATTGTCATCAGTTTCATTTAAATCTAAGTGAATAGAGCAGTTGATCATCATAATATAATTGTGATTGTTTCTTATATTGTCAAGAGAAACAAAAATGTAGTATTATTGAGGTCCTTACATTCTACTGAAAGATGTGACAAGAACATCAATGCATTGATAAAAGATTGCAACTTTGGAAACAGGTTGCCGACCTGATGTATGATATCATTGAGAAATATGCCTGTCGTTAGAATACACACGACGCCCATTAAAATGAGTCGAAAACCCACACAGCGCCCACATGGGCAGCTATCGTTTAGCCCATGATTTCCCAATTCTCGCCTACATTCTCTCCACCATTAGCCAATAGTGCAATGCCCATGTAAAGCTCACACGATACCCAACATGGGCAGTTCAAGCTTAACCAATGTCTACCCTACTTCTCGCCTACATACACTCCACCATTAGCCCATAATTTAAAGCTTTTTTTTTTTCAAAAAAACGTGTTTTTTGCTGAATGCGAAAGAAAACGTTTAAGCGAAAACCCTGTCTAAAGTAAATGATAAATATAATGATGACATATACTGTTGCATAGTTTCAATTAATGCTTATTTATCAATCAATAATTTGTAAAGTGAATTTGAAGCAGTTAATATTGTTGTTGGTGAAAGTGTTGACAAATTATCGATGAAGAAAACGCTAAGGTAATTAAGTAGCAACGTCATTAGCAGATGAAGAGCAAGTAATTGAATCACAAAGATAGGTAAATGTTAATTGTTTAACTGTTTGTACATTTTGAATATAAAAATGATGTAAAGGAATTACTGGAGGTTGCATAAAATTACTTTGGAATTATCTTATCTTTTTTGTCAGTTTGGATTAATAAATGCAAATGGAAAGCTAAACATTCGACACACGTATAGTTCTCAGGTCTTCCAAATTCACCTATATTAATTCTGGTGAATCTGCACTCCAGCAGTTGGTCATCCAGCTTTTTGCGTGCAGCCGGTTTCCTGGTTACAAACGTGTGCTCTTATGTTAGGTATACAAATAGGAGTTTTTTTCTGTTTAGCTTTCAAATCGATTCGATCATAGAGATAATAAATGTCATCAAACAGCTGGAAAGCTACCCATAGGTTAACCCACAGTCTTAGATCCAAATTCTTATGGTATATTAATAAGATTTATTACACATACGAGGTGACTACGAGCCCCATTGTTTATTATGTATTAATTTTAGTTATGAATGTTATTGTTGAAATAATTAACTTAATTTACGGACTGAATTGTACATACTTTCTGCTGGCCACATTGATCATCCACATATACCGATGATTAACTATCTATATTTATCTGTAGGGTTATTTACATGTAAGGACAGAAACAAGAATGTGCTGCATGGTTGCAAAACTTCCTTTATTGCACTTTAACAGTTGATAACAACAGCAATCAATGTATTAAATTAACTAAGGTAAGACACAATATGGAATCACACAATACATTGTCCATAAGTCACTACCAATTTAGTGGTAAATTATGATTGCTTCCCGTGGTTGAATCTTCCTACATTGTATGGTTCTGCGTCAGGTTCCGGTCCTTTCCATATCCACGCTGTCGATCTAAAGTGAATCTATTATTTATTAGGTTACAATAACAGTTGTAATTAGAAGAGATGAATTAATAAATCAAATAACGTTAAAATTTTACCTGCTAGATATTTGAGTTGTAATGTGGTAAAGCCTAACTTAACGCAAGCAATGCAAGCCTATCTCAGCCTGTACAAATTCTCTAATTTCTAATATAAATTTTTTCCGGATTAAACTGAATCTCAATTTTTTCCTGCCCTGCCCTGCTCTGCCCGGATTTATCCTGCCATGATTATCCTGTTTGGACTCAGCGGTAGCAATTCTACACTTTAACTGAAGGCTTTAAATCTTTAGATGTACATGTCAAGTATCTAGCATTTGCCTAAGACATAATGTTCGTCACAAACAACTATTCAAAGAATTGCATGAGCTTAGCAATGGAAGTGTACTAAATATACACAAGTCTATATACACTGATATATTTAAGAGAGAGAATTAGGCAGCTGTATGCACAAGAAACTTCGATTGAGGAAAGTTCATTTTAGATAACAAACTAATTTAATATTTTCTTGCAAATTGAAAAACGTATATTTTCAGCAAGCAAAACCTGTTAATATTTTAGTACTGACAAAACTGCTTTATAAATTAACACATTATTCATCCTTCCGCCCAACCACCTCAATGCAAACTAAAATAAATGAAGCAATTTTGAAAAAACGATCTAACTAAGCTAATATATTGGGGCTGTAAGCATGGTGGGGTCCAACTAGGAAGCACTTTTTCTCGCAGGTGGCCTACATGATAAGTTAATTGATGGTGATTTTAAATAATGGCAGTCATCCTGTACATAAGTTATATAACAAAATAATCTTCCTTGCTAAAAGCAAAAGGAATCTCTTAGATAAGATATTTAACTTGTCAATACCGAAGAACTTAAATCGTTCTCTCCACATCTTTATCAAATTCTAGATATAACGAGAACAAAAAAATTCAATTAAATTCAGAAGGCTATAGTGCGAATCTTCAAAAACTTATTGAAACCAAGAAGCATTATGATAAAAGACAAGTTGCTAGCACTAAGATGCAAAGCTAAATGCAAACTACTTGTGGATTTCTACTTTTCAAATGACAGAAGCATACCAACAGGACTTAATAAAGCAGCAAGTTTCTGGAAAATGCGGTCAGAGAAGATATGCACTTTAAACATTCGACCACACTACAAAATTGTTCTGAAAAGAATAATGAATGGGGATAACTTATATCTTTCAAGGCATATGACCAAAATGCAGGTTATGCCACATAGGCAATGAAAATATTTGTTGATTTTAGAGCCTCGTAAGTTCTAGTGTGTTTTTATTACTATTAGCAGTGTCAATTTTAGCTTCATCCAAACAAGAATGTCAAACAATAAGTCTAGTGCACGCTTTTCTTGAGAAGTAACTTCACCTGTCACTGAGAGACTTTGAAAATTTGACATTGTGCAATTGCTCACTTTCAAAATGACATTGAAAAAGTCTTCAACAATAATAATTAGACTGTAAATTAATATACCACAGACTTGTCAATGAGTTAAGGCAAGCTTGAACACAGCAGAGTTGGAACCGGCCGAAAATTTTAAGGCCGGGGACGGTAGTTGACCGGCAAGAGTTAATAGCGGCCGGCCGATTTTCAGCTTAAGCTTATATATATATATATATATATATATATTTACAGTATATATATATATATATATATATAATATATATATATATATATATATATAGGATTTTTTTTGCATTAGTTTAAAAATACAAATAAACATCAATAAACTGTATATTTGAGCAAATTAGTTTTTGGGCCACTGATTATTGCAAAAAGCTTCTTTTAAAATTACTAATGACTCAACAGTGCTGCTGTCTAAGAGCAAACGTTTATCATTGACAACGTTTCCACCAATGCTAAAGTGTCTTTAACTTTCTCCAGTTGTTGCCTGTACCGGAAATATTCTTTTTGCAAGATTAGCAAGAATTGGCAGAGAAATCTTTCTCGTCTTCCAGTATTCCAAAGGATTTGCAAGCGAATAATTGCCGATTTCAGCTCGATTGTAATCTATTTCAGAACTCAATAGGTTATCTTTGTGAGTTACCACAATTTTCTGGAAATAAAGTTCGCACATCTTGAATAATTCGATTTTTATATTAATGAATTTATTAATTTGCATAGTAATACAGGATCTTATTAATATATAAAATCATAGTTGTTGGAAAGAAATATGACAAATAAATCAAAAATAAATTATGATAATAAATTAAATTTCTAACTGTGCGAAGCTCTTCAAAAGGATCATTCTTTGCTTTTTTAGCTGTTGGACCGACTTCATTTTCTGAAACAGTCGGGGCGTCAGTTGATGGATGCTGATCATTGCTGGAAACGAATTGAAAAAGGGCGTTATGGACATCTTTTAATATAACCTCTCTATCCTGAATGAAAATGTAGCATCACAAATTTTATAAATTATTATTTGGAAAATTCATTGAATAAATATTAAAGTGAATTTAAAATGTAAATTATTAGAAATAAAATTTACAGCTACACATCCGTATTTGTACCTCAGCATTAGAAATGAAGGAAAAATTTGCAAACGAAAGATCAAGAAATGTTCCAACTAAGTGCATAGGGCTGCAATTGATGTCCAGTATTTACAAACCATGCCATTTTTAATAGCTTGCTTTAGTTTTTGAATAACTATATGATCATCGGAAGAAGAAGCACAGAATTTGTCCACAATCAGGTAATATGAGGGCAGCACAAGTTGAATGGTAGGAGTTTTGACCTTCTCTAAGGCATCGAATATGCTAACAAATTTTTCGTAAAACGTTGCAATCTCATTCACAAGGGAAATTGAGATTTCAGAAGGACGATGATCTTCTTTTCGTTGCTCCAATTGCTCCCGCAATGCGTAAAATGATTTAGCAAATGAACCATAAACCACTGAGAATCCCCGCCAGGGCCTAGCCTTTGAACAATTTTTGATAGTGCAAGGAAGTTTGCTTTGTAAATCAGTTGTTTGATTTACATACCAAGTTACTTCCTTAACAGAATTATCCAGTAATCCTAAAATGGGAGAATCATTTTTAACATTTTCCCATGCGTCATTCAAGACAGTACTAATGTGATGATTTATACACTGAATACGTGCTTTCTCCTAAGGATAGAATGACCAAGCTTTAAAAAATTTCTGATGTATTTTTGTACATTAATTTTCAATATTAAATAATACTATTCATACAATAATCGTTCCGAATAAAAGTTTTTTAAAAGTGAGGGTCATTCTACCTTAAGCGCACAAACAATGTTGCTGCCAGCGTCAGTTGTAATATCGTATGACAAATTTCAAATTCATTCGTTACCCAAAACAAAGTAAACTAAGTTACTTCATAGATAGATTTTTGACATGGAACATAAAATGTTTTTCATAAAAAATAAAATAAATACCTCTAAGTAACTGCGATGCATGTAGTCATCTGACCAAAGATCTGTAGAACAAGCAACTTGATGATTTTCTACAAATGGTGCAATTTCCATTTTGAGATTTTCAACATACTTTACTAAGCACTCTTTGGTTTCAAGCTGAATAGTTTTTCTTCCGTACTTTTGATGACCGATAAATTGAATGTGTATGACGTATGCGATTTATGTAGAATTATATTGCCAGTACTATTACTACTACTACTACTACTAATATTAATATTAATAATAATATAATATTAATAATAAAAAATTTCTTCAATTCACTTATAAAATGCGACAAACATAATTTACAACTGAATAATTTGAAAATACATTTGATAACTATAAATTTTATAAATTATCTATATATATACATATATAAATATATGTATAAATATATATATATATATATATATATATATATATGTTGGAAACGTAGTCACAAGCAAGTGTCATCAATTTAAATTGTAGTACCAAATATCTTTGATGTTTACATTTCCGTGATTTGCTCCGATGTCGTCTTAAAAGAATTCTTTACATAGCTCTTGCTATTATTTAATAAACATTTCTTAAATAAGATTATAGGAAAGGCATACTGAATACAAAAAACAAGAAACATTTCTTAATCAGAAATTTAAAAATAGCATTAAATGCATTTACTACTCAAGAACACATTCACATAGGCCATAACATATCATGTCAGTTATATGACATGACAGTAATACATGAATAAAGATTAGCATATATATATATATATATATAATATAGAAATTTTTACATATAAATTACACTCCTGCCTTTAAAGCGGTTTGATCTTTAAGCGGTAGAGGCTTTTTGTTGAACAGAAACTGATTCAATTTCTGTTGGTTATTTGTAGGCTGCTTTAAAAAGTTATTCAAATGCCTAATGGCATGTGATATGCCATAGTTTTTTCTAGTACCATTTTGAGTTGGCTTTGAGTTTGTTTGAAATGCTGACTTCTTGCAATTTGAGCAAACTATCCAATATTCCAAGACTGTATTCTCTCAATTTAGATCCACAGCAACTGGATGCATCATATAGCGCCAAACCTTTTCATTTTTATGAGATTTTTTACTTTGTTGAAGTGTAAATTCTCCTAATTTAACTTTTTGTATAATTAGTGAATCAGATAAACTATCTGCTAGCTCGATATCCATAACAAACAGTGAAATGCGAAGTAAAAGGATAAAGTGTTTAAATAAACAATTATACAAACTAGCATCTAACACATTTGAAGCACAAACCGTTGTAGATTGTATATAAAGTGCTGAATTGAATAATTTGTTTTCGTCTCACTATTCATTTAAATAACAACAGATATTTTCTCATAAACAAACACATTTATTCGCAACTTGTCTCTTAAAAACAAGAATATTTATTTGATTTTTAGCCGGCAAATGGCCGGTAATTACCGGCCCGGCCGGTAGCAGGTTCCATCTCTGGAACACATCATTTGATATACAACTGGCGGAAAGTGAGGCGATTTATAGGTTAGCATTTTAATTTGTTTATATATATATATATATATATGTATATAATTTTGAGCTATTATATATATATATAAAATTTTGAGCTGTTTTGAAGTTTTCACTGTAATTTCAGCTTTCCTTCCAAGTCTTAAGAAAGTTGTCAAAAACACTCAGCTTTCAAAACAACCTACTGCTTTTGGTTCTGGAGTTATGGTTGGTCCTTTCTACTTGAACTCATTTCATTGTTTAATCTCTATCAATATCCTTTGAAGCCTTTAATATTTGCTCATTGTGCATCCAAATTTATGTCAAAAAAATCTGTTTCTCTGAACAATACCACAAATGGAAAGTTGAGGATAGCAAAAAAGAAACTGATGTAGTTTCAAGTAGTGTCTAGCTGATTGTGAAAAAGTGGAGCCAAGAATCATATAAACCTTTGCTTCACTTTATTGATTTCAAGTTTGAACTGAGATCAAATTTTGGATTTGTACATTGATTTTAGCATCCATCATTCTTGATGCATAGGTAGGGTTAAGTGTTCTAAGCTTCTTGGAAGAGATTTTTCACTTCAAAAAATCAGCTTCTGCTAATTATTTCACTTGTGTTATGTTGTGTAGTTAGAAACTACATTATGGTATCAAAGAACTCATGATAAAATAATATTTAAAAATAGCTCAAACCTATCTGTGCTAAGGCTTTTCCTTTAACATAGAAACTTATCAATTAGGCAATTTCAGCACACTTGAAGATTTTAGGCAATCTTGAAGCTTAGAATTTAGCATTATCTCTAGAATATGATATAGATATGCAGAGTTAAGCAGATGTATTCCCTAAAACCAATCACCCCATGTTGAATTAACTCCCCACATTAATTCACTCCGAAATGAAATGTTCACAAAATTTGCAGAACTAGAAAAACGAATTTCAGAAGATTTAAAAAATATTTTCATTCATGCAAAATCGAACAAAATTCCCAATGAAGTACTTCAACCTTGATATGAAGATTCTCCATTGCCTGAATTTTCAACAGATTTGATACCAAACAACATCATTAAACCTCCGAAATGTAATGGAAAAATTGATGCATCTTCTCCCTCTTTTGATGAATGATTTACACAATTTGAATCATACAGGGTGCCCAGCAAAAAGTCAAGAAATTTGCAAACTCTTTCAAAATCGCTTTATTAAATTAATAAACATAACTAACTGATTAACATTCTAACTTGATTAAATAATTTTTGTTTTATTCAATGCTTCATTTAGAAATAATTTCATAAGCATTAATTATGACTTCTGAGCAAGTGACTGATTTTCAGACGACATACTCCAAATTTCATCGAACCTAGTGACTGGCCATCAAAGAGTCCGGACCTCAATGTGATGGACTATTGCATATGGAGTATCCTTTTGAAAGAAGTTCAATCACAACGTTCACAAATCATCAGCATTGACGATTTAAAGTTTGTTCTTACGAACGCCTGGAATTCGATCGATCAAGTTACAATTCAACGGGCAATAACTACATGGCAGAAAAGACTCCAATCTTGTTATGACAGTGATGGCTCACATTTCGAACATTTCCTCTGAACTCTTTCATTGTAATATTCAATAAAACATTAAAAAGTTTAATGTTAATCAGTTAGTTATGTTTATTAATTTAATAAAGCAATTTTGAAAGAGTTAGCAAATTTCTTGACTTTTTGCTGGGCACCCTGTACATGACACAAATGAAGATTGATCAAGCAACTGCTGCTTGACAATTAGCTTTTTACTTACTAGGCAGGCAAAGCCAATACTTATTATCTTAGTTTTGACGATGTTACAAAACATGATTATCAAACAATTATCGTTAAATTGAAATACAATTTCAATTCAAAATCCATTAAAAACAATATCAAATGTTATTGCTTGAACAACAATATAAATGTAATGATGACATTGCTGCGTACATAATGCAGGTTCAACAATTACTACGATTATCAATTGTAGGCAACAAATACAAATCTCAAGACATGTATACTTTCATTATGCGTGGTTTAACTACACTTACAAGACGACAATTAGAAGCTAAATGCGACATTGATGATGATATTAAAACTATCGTTAACAAAGCAATTAATGTCCAACTAGGTTTAGAAAGCATTTTAAAAATTATATGTGACGCATTATCCATGATGCCTTAGAAACAATTATTCTACTACAGTTTCTACAAACGAGAAAAAAGAAACAGTATCCGATTCAAAAGTAAAACAATCAATGAATAAAAAAATCCTCAAAGTTAAAAACAATGAAAAATACGTTGCTTTCTCTGTGGACGCAAAAGGCATTTGCGTTCCCAATGTGCACGTAAAAAATCTATTCCAGTAACTGTGAACAGCATAATTATTGAAACAATTCTTGACACAGGAGCTGCACATTCCGTCATAGCTGATACCTGGGCTAATTCTATTGGCATAACTCGTAAAGATCTGACAAAAGAAAATTACAGATGAATTTCTGCAAGTGGAGATGGTGATCATATAAATACCAAAGGATACATTACAATGTTAAAATTTCGATTAAATGTAAAATATTCGAACAAGATTGAATTGTAATTGATCAATGCTAGACCAATGCTGTGGAACACCAGTATTAGTTTACTAATGTTTAAGGCCAACGAGAAACATAGTTTCTTAAAACCGCCTTAATAATGGCTGCATACGGTTAGGTGAGACATATATTGATTTCGATTATATTTAAGTTCATGTATTTAATTATATTTTCCATTGCAATTTAAATTGAGCTGAGCCAACTAATTACGTAAACTAGAATAATTAGAGTGTTATTTATAGCTAGCATGCAAATAGAATTTTATCATTGAATTTTTCGAATGTATATATTCAACACTCTACATCAGAACGATAAAACTTGTTGTGAAAAAGGATTTAGGAAACGACAAGATGATTTCATGTATTTGTATTTTCGAATAATTATCAATTACCTAGTATTTAAAATATTATCACATGTTAGTGTTGTAAAAGCAATGAGTCAGCAAGTTTCAATTATATCCATGTTTAGTAAATCTAGTGACGCAGATTTAGAAATTTCTACTTTGCCAACTTTGATTCCTAAAGATAAAGCTCAAGATTCTACTCAGTCACCTAAACGACCAATTGTAGAATCTCGCCAACCTTCATACTAGTAAGTCTGAACTAATTTAGGAGCTGCTATAACAATTGTTTCCTCCTTATGTAGTACGGTAGGTGACAGACTCCAGTATCTGTCTCTCTTCTTTCTGTTCTATTGCTTTAGCCGTTATACAATTAACTTATTATCTCATCAACTAATACTGATGNATTGCAATTTAAATTGAGCTGAGCCAACTAATTACGTAAACTAGAATAATTAGAGTGTTATTTATAGCTAGCATGCAAATAGAATTTTATCATTGAATTTTTCGAATGTATATATTCAACACTCTACATCAGAACGATAAAACTTGTTGTGAAAAAGGATTTAGGAAACGACAAGATGATTTCATGTATTTGTATTTTCGAATAATTATCAATTACCTAGTATTTAAAATATTATCACATGTTAGTGTTGTAAAAGCAATGAGTCAGCAAGTTTCAATTATATCCATGTTTAGTAAATCTAGTGACCCAGGTACATCAACAAGGCATACAATTGCACATACATCTGCTGATGCAGATTTAGAAATTTGTACTTGCCAACTTTGACTCCTAAAGACATAGCTCAAGATTCTACTCAGTCACCTAAACAACCAATGTTAAAAGTTTATTCAAAAACAATATTTGGTAGTCGCAATAGGTGTTTCACATCCACTCTGTTTGAAAAATATACCCATGTAGAATATTCACAAGATGCTGATGCTTGCTACTGTTACCCATGTAGAATATTCACAAGATGCTGATGCTTGCTACTGTTACCCATGTAGAATATTTGGTGTCAAATTGCGAAATTCGGATAATGTCTTTACAGTTACAGGCTTCCAAAATTGGAAAAAACCTGAGAAAATATAAAAGCATTCTGAATCCAATTATCTTTGTCAAAATATATGTGCTTGGGTTTTATATGAGCAGAACAAAGAAGTAGGACCTGTTTCCTATCAAATAAATTCACACCATGTTCAAACTGTTAGAGAAAACAGAGAATATATAAAATCTTTGGCATATATAATTGTGCGAAGTGGAATAATGAACATATCCTTAAGAGGGGATAATGAAACAGAAGAAAGTGACAATAGTGGGAACTTTAAAGAGCTTCTAGACTTATTAAAGAATGAATGACCACAATTTGAAACACAACTAAAGCGAATGCCTAAAAATCAACATATTTATCTATTCTTGAGCAGGTAAGTAAAGAGGTTAAATCTGCAAAAAAAATTTGCCATAATACTGGATGAATGCACTGAATTGCTGGTTAAAATCTTGGAATAACAATAAGATACATTGATATCCAAAGTGCAACTATTTATGAATGATTCTTAAAGTTTCAACTATTATCAAGGTTTAAATTGAATGCTACATGCATAGCCCAACAACTACTATCGGTCTTGAAAGAACAGTGCCATGGGATTGAAATTGATATATCAGAATGTGCGGTCTTTACTGCGGATGGGGCATCAGCAGAGTCCGGATTTGATTGCGTCACGCAATAACGCACAGGATGGCGCAATTTTCACGATTTCATTGGATGACGCAATTTTTATTGCGTTTCGCGCAATTTCCGTCAATTTGAAAGCAAATTAGCGCAAATTTGATTGGCTGACGCAATTTGTGAGCGAATTGACAAGCTTAATCAGCAAATAAAGTGCTATTTCACTTCTATTGTTTACATCTCTTCGTTAGTTTAGTGCATTGACTGCTTTGCTATGGGAAAAGCCAAATTGTCTGGCGTTGCTTATGCCAATTCTCTTGAAGGTGGATCGTCTATCTGGAAATATAATGCCTCCACAAATAGCATTGTTTGCTTACTATGTACCCATGGGTTTGATTACTCTGCCACAAATATAAAATACCGTATCAATGCACACCTGGCTTCCAAAAAGCATATTAATTTAAATACTACCAACTCAAAAAGACAACAGCAATTAGATGACATGGTGGCAACTGGTTCAAATTTGTTTTATAAGGAAACTACACGAGTCTTTATTGCAGCCAACATACCACTTCAAAAACTGAATAACCCTGTATTCAAGGCTTACTTGAATAAATGGACGGGGTGACAAATTCCAGATGAATCAACGCTGCATAAGGAGTATGTCAGTGTGGAATATGAAAACAAGATGTCCGAAATTCGTGATTATCTCATGGGACATTACTTTTACATAGAAATTGACGAGGCCACCAACAATTATGGTCGTTTTATTGTAGGGGTTCTAGTGGGTCGTTTAGATTCATTAGAAACCCCAAGTCTTGTGGAGCTTAAAGAAGTGGTATCCACAAACCATGTCATTATTAACCAAATAATCAATGTGACCATTATCATATTATTTGGAAATTCAAAATTTCGTTTACTTGTGTCAGATGGGGCATCTTATATGGTTAGATCTGGCAAAGACTTGAGTTCNTGTGGAGCTTAAAGAAGTGGTATCCACAAACCATGTCGTTATTAACCAAATAATCAATGCGACCATTATCCTATTATTTGGAAATTCCGTGGATTATTCAAAATTTCGTTTACTTGTGTCAGATGGGGCATCTTATATGGTTAGATCTGGCAAAGACTTGAGTTCGTTTTACCAGGATTTAATTCATGTCACATGCCTAGTACATGGATTGCAACGTCTTGCCGAATTCATAAAGTCAGTATGCAAGAAGTCTAACAAATGTATTTCCGTCACAAACCATTATTTTGTCAGAAATCCAGGACGCCAGAGAAGTTTTCGGGAAGTTACTCTTCCACCACTACCAATAGAGACTAGATGGAACACATGGCTGAAGACTTGTTATTATTTTGCCGAAAATTATGACATTATTTCCCAGTACTTTGAGGGAGTCATTAATGAAGAAGATACTGGAAATGTCGAAATCATTATTAACTTATTGCAAGACCAATCTCTTTATCGGGAGCTTGATTTCATTCGCTCCAGATTCAAAGCACTATTGAATGCTATCACTAAATTACAAGGTCGCATATGTTTGAATGAATCGATGCAAGTCATTTATAC
>CABFPE010001159.1:0-20902 GCA_900660155.1 Hofstenia miamia | reverse complement strand
ATATATATATAATATTCTAATCTTTATTCATGTATTACTGTCATGTCATGTAACTGACATGATATATTATGGCCTATGTGCATGTGTTCTTGAGTAGTAAATGCATTTAATGCTATTTTTACACCTCTGCTTAAGAAAGTTGAAACTGCGTTTGTTGTGTTAAGCATGCAAAGCTTTATTCATGTATTACTGTCATGTCATGTAACTGACATGATATATTATGGCCTATGTGCATGTGTTCTTGAGTAGTAAATGCATTTAATGCTATTTTTACACTTCTGCTTAAGAAAGATGAAACTGCGTTTGTTGTGTCAAGAATGCAAAGCTTTCTAGCTGTTGAAGATGAAGGCTTGTAAAAACTTGGTCAACTTTTAATCGACATCGGAGCAAATCACGGAAATGTAACATCAAAGATATTTGGTACTACAATTTAAATTGATGACACTTGCTTGTGACTACATTTCCAACATGTATATATATATATATATATATATATATATTTTAACATCTATTTATATATGTATATATATAGATAATTTATAAAATTTTTAGTTATCAAATGTATTTTCAAATTATTCAGTTGTAAATTATGTTTTATATGTGAATTGAAGAAATTTATTATTATTATTATTAATATTAGTTGTAGTAGTAGTAATAGTACTGGCAGTATTATTCTACATAAATCACATACGCCATACACATTCAATTCACCGGTCACCAAAGATACAGAAGAAAAACTATTCAGCTTGAAACCAAAGAGTGCTTAGTAAAGTATGTTGAAAATCTCAAAATGGAAATTGCAACATTTTTTAGAAAATCATCAAGTTGCTTGTTCTACAGATCTTTGGTCAGATGACTACATGCATCGCAGTTACTTAGAGGTATTTATTTTATTTTTTATGAAAAACATTTTATGTTCCATTTCAAAAATCTATCTATGAAATAACTTAGGTTATTTGTTTTGGGTAACGAATGAATTTGAAATTTGTCATACTATACTACGTTGTAAAGTTTTTGAAGCGGAAAAAAACTGCCAGAAACATACTTTCTGAACTTACTGACGTTTTTAATGATTACAATCTGGATATTGATAATACGCCAATTACACCTGACGCTGGTAGCAACATTGTTTGTGCGCTTAAGGTAGAATGACCCTCACTTTTAAAAAACTTCTATCTGGAACGATTATTGTATGAATATTATTTTTTAATATTGAAAATTCATATACAAAAATACATCAGAAATGTTTTAAAGTTTGGTTATTCCATCTTTAGGAGAAAGCACGTATTCAATGTATAAATCATCGCATTAGTACTGTCTTAAGTGATGCATGGGAAAATGTAAGAAATGATTCTCCCATTTTAGCATATTCGATGCCTTGGAGAAGGTCAAAACTCCTACCATTCAACTTGTGCTGCCCTCATATTGCCTGATTGTGGACAAATTCTGTGCTTCTTCTTCCGATGATCATATAGTTATTCAAAAACTAAAGCAAGCTATTAAAAATGGCATGGTTTGTAAATACTGGACATCAATTTCAGCCCCATGCACTTAGTTGGAACATTTCTTGATCCTTCATTTGCAAATTTTTCCTTCATTTCTAATGCTGAGGTACAAATACGGATGTGTAGCTGTAAATTTTATTTCTAATAATTTACATTTTAAATTCACTTTAATATTCACTCAATGAATTTTCCAAATAATAATTTATAAAATTTGTGATGCTACACTTTCATTCAGGATAGAGAGGTTATATTAAAAGATGTCCATAACGCCCTTTTTCAATTCGTTTCCAGCAATGATCAGCATCCATCAACTGACGCCCCGACTGTTTCAGAAAATGAAGTCGGTCCAACAGCTAAAAAAGCAAAGAATGATCCTTTTGAAGAGCTTCGCACAGTTAGAAATTTAATTTATTATAATAATTTACTTTTGATTTATTTGTCATATTTCTTTCCAACAACTATGATTTTATATATTAATAAGATCCTGTATTACTATGCCAATTAATAAATTCATTAATATAAAAATCGAATTACTCAAGATGTGCGAACTTTATTTAGAGAAAATTGTGGTAAATCAGAAATATAACCTATTGAGTTCTGAAATAGATCATTACAATCGAGCTGAAATTGGCAATTATTCGCTTTCAAATCCTTTGGAATCCTGGAAGACGAAAAAGATTTTTCTGCCAATTCTTGTTAATCTTGCAAAAAGAACATTTCTGGCACAGGCAACAACTGGAGAAAGTGAACGACACTTTAGCATTGGTGGAAACGTTGTCAATGTTAAACTCTCGCTCTTAGACAGCAACACTTTTGAGTCATTAGAATTTTAAAAGAAGCTTTTTGCAATAATCAGTGGCCCAAAAACTAATTTGCTCAAATATACAGTTTATTGATGTTTATTTGTATTTTTAAACTAATGCAAAAAAAATCCTATATATATATATATATATATATATTATATATAAACTTATATATATATACTGTAAATATATATATATATATATATATATATAAGCTTAAGCTGAAAATCGGCCGGCCGCTATTAACTCTTGCCGGTCAACTACCGTCCCCGGCCTTAAAATTTTCGGCCGGTTCCAACTCTGCTGTGTTCAAGCTTGCCTTAACTCATTGACAAGTCTGTGGTATATTAATTTACAGTCTAATTATTATTGTTGAAGACTTTTTCAATGTCATTTTGAAAGTGAGCAATTGCACAATGTCAAATTTTCAAAGTCTCTCAGTGACAGGTGAAGTTACTTCTCAAGAAAAGCGTGCACTAGACTTATTGTTTGACATTCTTGTTTGGATGAAGCTAAAATTGACACTGCTAATAGTAATAAAAACACACTAGAACTTACGAGGCTCTAAAATCAACAAATATTTTCATTGCCTATGTGGCATAACCTGCATTTTGGTCATATGCCTTGAAAGATATAAGTTATCCCCATTCATTATTCTTTTCAGAACAATTTTGTAGTGTGGTCGAATGTTTAAAGTGCATATCTTCTCTGACCGCATTTTCCAGAAACTTGCTGCTTTATTAAGTCCTGTTGGTATGCTTCTGTCATTTGAAAAGTAGAAATCCACAAGTAGTTTGCATTTAGCTTTGCATCTTAGTGCTAGCAACTTGTCTTTTATCATAATGCTTCTTGGTTTCAATAAGTTTTTGAAGATTCGCACTATAGCCTTCTGAATTTAATTGAATTTTTTTGTTCTCGTTATATCTAGAATTTGATAAAGATGTGGAGAGAACGATTTAAGTTCTTCGGTATTGACAAGTTAAATATCTTATCTAAGAGATTCCTTTTGCTTATAGCAAGGAAGATTATTTTGTTATGTAACTTATGTACAGGATGACTGCCATTATTTAAAATCACCATCAATTAACTTATCATGTAGGCCACCTGCGAGAAAAAGTGCTTCCTAGTTGGACCCACCATGCTTACAGCCCCAATATATTAGCTTAGTTAGATCGTTTTTTCAAAATTGCTTCATTTATTTTAGTTTGCATTGAGGTGGTTGGGCGGAAGGATGAATAATGTGTTAATTTATAAAGCAGTTTTGTCAGTACTAAAATATTAACAGGTTTTGCTTGCTGAAAATATACGTTTTTCAATTTGCAAGAAAATATTAAATTAGTTTGTTATCTAAAATGAACTTTCCTCAATCGAAGTTTCTTGTGCATACAGCTGCCTAATTCTCTCTCTTAAATATATCAGTGTATATAGACTTGTGTATATTTAGTACACTTCCACTGCTAAGCTCATGCAATTCTTTGAATAGTTGTTTGTGACAAACGTAATGTCGTCGGCAAAAGCTAGATACTTGACATGTACATCTAAAGATTTAAAGCCTTCAGTTAAAGTGTAGAATTGCTACCGCTGAGTCCAAACAGGATAATCATGGCAGGATAAATCCGGGCAGAGCAGGGCAGGGCAGGAAAAAATTGAGATTCAGTTTAATCCGGAAAAAATTTATATTAGAAATTAGAGAATTTGTACAGGCTGAGATAGGCTTGCATTGCTTGCGTTAAGTTAGGCTTTACCCCATTACAACTCAAATATCTAGAAGGTAAAATTCTAACGTTATTTCAGCGAATTGATTTATTAATTCATCTCTTCTAATTACAACTGTTATTGTAACCTAATAAATAATAGATTCACTTTAGATCGACAGCGTGGATATGGAAAGGACCGGAACCTGACGCAGAACCATACAATGTAGGAAGATTCAACCACGGGAAGCAATCATAATTTACCACTAAATTGGTAGTGACTTATGGACAATGTATTGTGTGATTCCATATTGTGTCTTACCTTAGTTAATTTAATACATTGATTGCTGTTGTTATCAACTGTTAAAGTGCAATAAAGGAAGTTTTGCAACCATGCAGCACA
Organism: Hofstenia miamia; assembly: GCA_900660155.1. Lineage (NCBI taxonomy): Eukaryota > Metazoa > Xenacoelomorpha > Acoela > Hofsteniidae > Hofstenia > Hofstenia miamia. The sequence continues at coordinate 16,497 of CABFPE010001159.1, read as the reverse complement.
TTCTTGTTTCTGTCCTTACATGTAAATAACCCTACAGATAAATATAGATAGTTAATCATCGGTATATGTGGATGATCAATGTGGCCAGCAGAAAGTATGTACAATTCAGTCCGTAAATTAAGTTAATTATTTCAACAATAACATTCATAACTAAAATTAATACATAATAAACAATGGGGCTCGTAGTCACCTCGTATGTGTAATAAATCTTATTAATATACCATAAGAATTTGGATCTAAAACTGTGGGTTAACCTATGGGTAGCTTTCCAGCTCTTTGATGACATTTATTGTCTCTATGATCGAATCCATTTGAAAGCTAAACAGAAAAAAAACTGCTATTTGTATACCTAACATAAGAGCACACGTTTGTAACCAGGAAACCGGCTGCACGCAAAAAGCTGGATGACCAACTGCTGGAGTGCAGATTCACCAGAATTAATATAGGTGAATTTGGAAGACCTGAGAACTATTCGTGTGTCGAATGTTTAGTTTCTATTTGCATTATTAATCCAAACTGACAAAAAAGATAATTCCAAAGTAATTTAATGCATCCTCCAGTAATTCCTTTACATCGTTTTTATATTCAAAATGTACAAACAGTTAAACAATTAACATGTACCTATCTCTGTGATTCAGTTACATTTGCCAATAACGTTGCTACTTAATTAACTTAGCGTTTTCTTCATCGATAATTTGTCAACACTTTCACCAACAACAATATTAACTGCTTCAAATTCACTTTACAAATTATTGATTGATAAATAAGCATTAATTGAAACTATGCAACAGTATATGTCATCATTATATTTATCATTTACTTTAGACAGGGTTTTCGCTTAAACGTTTTCTTTCGCATTCAGCAAAAAACACGTTTTTTTGAAAAAAAAAAAGCTTTAAATTATGGGTAATGGTGGAGTGTATGTAGTCGAGAAGTAGGGTAGACATGGGTTAAGCGTGAGCTGCCCATGTTGGGCATTGTGTGAGCTTAACATGGTCATTGCACTATTGGCTAATGGTGGAGAGAATGTAGGCGAGAATTGGAAAATCATAGGGTAAACGACAGCTGCCCATGTGGGCGCTGTGTGGGTTTTCGACTCATTTTAATGGGCGTCGTGTGTATTCTAACGACAGGCATATTTCTCAATGATATCATACATCAGGTCGGCAACCTGTTTCCAAAGTTGCAATCTTTTATCAATGCATTGATGTTCTTGTCACATCTTTCAGTAGAATGTAAGGACCTCAATAATACTACATTTTTGTTTCTCTTGACAATATAAGAAACAATCACAATTATATTATGATGATCAACTGCTCTATTCACTTAGATTTAAATGAAACTGATGACAATGTTTTAGCAGTAGCTAACAATTTGTCAGCTTCATTTTCTTAGTTACCTTGTCATTCCTCTTTCTACTTATTCAAGTTACTATACTATATGAGGCAGGGACAGTGCATTCACTTTGGAATGAAGTCAATAAAAAAGTTATAACTAGTTTCATAGAACTATTACCTTAAACTTGAAGGCATATTACTAATAAATATTTTATAATTTTAAATTGGGTTTTTTCATAATTTGGCCAAATTTCTGAAGTCTGTACTTGTGTCTGTTGAAATAATTCTTATAATAGATCATTTATTTCTCTGAAGCTATTAGTAACTTAATTTATAAGGCCTCAACCATTGGATGAAATATGAAAAGCTGCAAATTTCAGTCATTGCTATTCTTACATATATATGCAAAATACACACTTCTTCTAGTATAGATTATTATTTTCTCTATGAATATATATTTGAATTCAGTACAATAATTGAAATGTTAAAGATGATTTGACTTCAAATGCATTTGCGAATTCTGAACTTAGCTTTATTATAACTATTACAAGAAATCATTTTAGTTAAGCAATAATTGCACTATATTGAAATAAAAAATAATATAGCAACATGGTTTTCTTAGCGATTTGAAAATTTAGGCATTTGGAGTTCAGCTTATAATGCGAAATTCATGAAATTTAAGACTTCATATGATGCAGAATGAGTAAAATTATATTGAAGTATAAATATTGAAATTTTGTAACATTTCAAAGCCCTAAATTTATTTGCCAAATAATATTTTAGAAATAGTAGAAATCTGGCATTTTCCTCCATCTTCACATAAATAACGATCTTATGCTGATCGTTTTAAGTTGAAAATAATCAAAGAAATTGTCTTAAACATTTTTTTGAACTAACAAAAGCCAAAGAGAAACTGGAAAAAATAGTGCAAATATAGTTCAGGCTTCGAACTTGAAAATAGTAAAGTATTTTAATTTAGCTACTTCTTTATTGCAAGTAAGTATAGATTGTGAATATTTAGAAGTTTATAGTTGCAAAACCAACATTAAGTAAATTAAGTGTGACGTTTTTATTGATCTAAATTGTCAAATGCAAAAAATCTTTACAACTTTTTCCTACTTTTGAACATTTTTAAAACACTACAATAGCAAAAAACTAGAATAAATGTAAAAAATTTCATCAAAAATCTTTTCCAAAATTGCAGCTAAAGTATTAGAAAAAGTTTTTTATCTATAAAAAATGTGGAATCGATTTCCCTGATATTGTTAACACAAAAATCGTCATTTTCGCACTCCCTAAGTTAAGTGTGGGGCCTAGAAGGTTGAAGACATGAACAATCACATTTTTCACAATTAAATTGTTTTATATCAAAAAGCATAAACTGATGTTTTCCAGCTGAGTAGAAATAAACCATTGATAATCACACTTAATCACATTTAATTGGCTTAACGTCGGAATGCTTTAACTGATGTTTTTGGAGATTACCAAGTAGAGAGCATAAAAAATCACATTTGTCACATTTAAAAGGCTTTATACCAGAGTGTTTTAACTGATGTCTTTGGAGAACACAGAGCACCACTCAATCTTCAAAACGTTTGGGATTTCATGATGACAATGAATTGAATTGATATAGAAATAGAAGCATTCCAGAGGTATCATAGTTGCATAAACATGCGACCATCAACGGTGTCCCAGGGGACGTCAAAAGAGGTAAATTTTTATGTACCATTTACTATTTCTTACTGCTCTTCTAAGATTGGTTGCTTTCATATTTCTATGATATTCAATACTCCAAGTCCTGCTCTTATTATAAAAAGCTCAAATTAATCACGTTGATACAGTGAGATGCAATAATTTCTTTGACAATTCAGTCACAACAACTGTTCTATTCACCTAGATATAAATGAAACTGACGACAATATTTTACCAGTAGCTAACAATTTTTTCAGCATCATTTTCTTAGTTACCTTGTTATTCCTCACTTTCTACCTGCTCAAATTGCACTTCATTTCAGTTTTTCACCAGCATATTTGTCTTTGCCTTCATTTACATGGTTGTGAACTATACTATATGAGGCATGGATAGTGCATTCACTTTGGAAGGAGGTCAATAAAAAAGTTATAACTAGTTTCGTAGAGCTATTACCTTAAACTTGAAGGCATATTACTAGTAAATATTTTATAATTTTAAATTGGGTTTTTTCAGAATTTGGCCAAATTTCTGAACAGTCGGTACTTGTGCCTGTTGAAATAATTCTTATAAAAGAACATTTATTTCTCTGAATCTATTAGTAACTTAATTTATAAGGCCTCAACCATTGGATAAAATATGAAAAGCTGCAAATTTCAGTCATTGCTATTCTTACATACACAACTTCTTCTAGTTTAGATTATTATATTCTCTATGAATATATATTTGAATTCAGTACAATAATTGAAATGTTAAAGATGATTTGGCTTCAAATGCATTTGCGAATTCTGAACTTAGCTTTATTATAACTATTACAAGAAATCATTTTAGTTAAGCAATAATTGCACTACATTGAAATAAAAAATAATATAGCAACATGGTTTTCTTAGAGATTTGAAAATTTAGGCATTTGGAGCTCAGCTTATAATGCGAAATTCATGAAATTTAAGACTTCATATGATGCAGAATCAGTAAAATTATATTGAAGTATAAATATTGAAATTTTGTAACATTTCAAAGCCCTAAATTTATTCGCCAATTAAATATTTTAGAAATATTAGAAATCTGGCATTTTCCTCCATCTTCACATAAATAACGATCTTATGCTGATCGTTTTAAGTTGAAAATAATCTATGAAATTGTCTTAAGCATTTTTTGAACTAACAAAAGCCAAAGAGAAACTGGAAAAAATAGCGCACATATATTTTAGGCTTGGAACTCGAAAATATTAAAGTATTTTAATTTAGCTACTTCTTTATTGCAAGTAAGTATAGATTGTGAAGATTTAGAAGTTTATAGCTGCAAAACCAACATTAAGTAAATTAAGTGTGACGTTTTTATTGATCTAAATTGTCAAATGCAAAAAATCTTTACAACTTTTTCCTACTTTTGAACCTTTTTTAAAACATTACAATAGCACTAAACTAAAATAAATGTAAAAAAATGTCATCAAAATCTTTTCCAAAATTGCAGTTAAAGTATTAGAAAAAACTTTTTATCTAAAAAAAATGTGGAATCGATTTCCCTGAAATTGTTAACACAAAAAATCGACGTCATTTTCGAACTCCCTAAGCTAAGTGTGGGGCCTAGAAGGTTGAAGACATGAACAATCACATTTTTCACACATAAATTGTTTTATCTCAAAAAGCATAAACTGATGTTTTTCAGCTAAGTAGAACTACACCATTGATAATCACACTTAATCACATTTAATTGGTTTAATGCCAGAGTGCTTTAACTGATGTCTTTGGAGATTACCACGTCGAGAGCATGAATAATCACATTTGTCACATTTAAAAGGTTTTAGACCAGAGTGCGTTAACTGATGTGTTTTCAGATTTGTAGGTTCACAGCATGAATAATCACATTTGTCACATTTAAAAGGCTTTATGCCAGAGTGCTTTAACTGATGTCTTTGGAGACTGCTACGTTGAGAACATGAAAAATCACATTTGTCACATTTAAAAGGTTTTAGACCAGAGTGCGTTAACTGATGTGTTTTCAGATTACCACGTTGAGAGCATGAATAATCACATTTGTCACATTTAAAAGGCTTTATACCAGAGTGCATTAACTGATGTATTTGGAGATTTCTATGATGAGATGATGAAAAATCACATTTGTCACATTTAAAAGGCTTTATACCAGAATGCTTTAACTGATGTCTTTTCAGATTACCACGATGAGAGCATGAAAAATCACATTTGTCACATTTAAAAGGCTTTATACCAGAGTGCCTTAACAGATGAGTTTTGAGACTACTACAACGAGAGCATGAATAATCACATTTGTCACATTTAAAAGGCTTTATACCAGAGTGCTTTAACTGATGACTTTTGAGATGACCATGTAGAAAGCATGAATAATCACATTTGTCACATTTAAATGGCTTTATACCAGAGTGCGTTAACTGATGTGTTTTCAGATTTCCACGTTGAGAGCATGAGTAATCACATTTGTCACATTTAAAAGGCTTTATACCAGAGTGCCTTAACTGATGAGTTTTGAGACTACTACGATGAGAGCATGAAAAATCACATTTGTCACAGTTAAAAGGCTTTAGACCAGAGTGTCTTAACAGATGAGTTTTGAGACTACTACAACGAGAGCATGAATAATCACATTTGTCACATTTAAAAGGCTTTATACCAGAGTGCTTTAACTGATGTGTTTGGAGATTACCACGTAGAGAGCATGAATAATCACATTTGTCACATTTAAAAGGCTTTATGCTAGAATGCCTTAACTGATGTGTTTGGAGATTACCACGTAGAGAGCATGAATAATCACATTTGTCACATTTAAAAGGCTTTATACCAGAGTGCTTTAACTGATGTCTTTTCAGATTACCACGATGAGAACATGAAAAATCACATTTGTCACATTTAAAAGGTTTTATACCAGAATGTTTTAGCTGATGTGCTTGGAGACAACTATGATGAGCAGATGAATAATCACATTTGTCATATTTAAAAGGCTTTATACCAGAGTGCTTTAACTGATGTCTTTTCAGATTACAACGTTCAGAGCATGAATAATCACATTTGTCACATTTAAAAGGCTTTAGACCAGTATGCCTTAACAGATGAGTTTTGAGACTACTACGATGAGAGCATGAAAAATCACATTTGTCACATTTAAATGGCTTTATACCAGAGTGCGTTAACTGATGTCTTTTCAGATTACCACGTTGAGAGCATGAATAATCACATTTGTCACATTTAAATAGCTTTATACCTGAATGCTTTAATTGATGTATTTTGAGATTTCCAATTAGAGATGATTGAATACTCCTGTGAAAAATATTTTCTTTCCTAAAAAACATTATAATAGAATTTCCATATAATTTAAATTTAATCATTCCAAGAATGTGATATTTATGAAATTTTTTTGGAGCAGTTGCTATTCTAAAATAAATCATAGTTTGCTATTTTCTTCAATAATTGCAAAAAACCTTCATTAAAATTAATTTTTAATTTAAGTTTAATGTGATAAATCAGCCCTTAAATCTCAATTATAAATCCTACAATGCTTGTGGTTAGCCAATTTTTTCTTGGAAAAATGTATACGACCACTTCAGACCAAATCAGAGAATCTGTAAATAATTTCATTGGTTAAGCTGTTTTTAGTCTATTTATTTTGAAAATACCTAATAACAGTCTTTCTTCGCCATATATGATTTTTGTTTACGTACCTATTGCCATCCGCAGGTTGATTATATTCAAAATTTGGAAGGGATGAGTTAACGTAGTATATCCCTACTTGTAGAGTGACCTCGAAGTACTGTCGGGCTATCATCAGATGTTTCACTTCTAAAAACATCATTGCCCCCAAGCCAAAGTCCGGAAGACCAAACAAGCCCTCAAAACTTCCCGGTCAGCTTTTGTATGCCTTTCAAAGTGAAATCCCACAAAAACCTCAGTGAATCTTCTCAGGGAATGGGCTGACGGTCACCTCGTGACGGCAAGAACTATGCGAAGCATCCTGAAGAATTAGTCAATTGGGACTCTTGTGGCACCCACAAAGTCATTATTCTTAACCTAAAAGCAAAGAGTACGTCGGCTGAGTTGGACCAAGTTCATGAAAGACAATTCGTATGAACATTGGTCCAATGTTATCTCTTCAGATCAGTCAAGGTTTGTGCTATATTCGTCAAAAAGAATGTTGATAAAGAGACCAATTGCGCAGAAGTTCAGATTCTTGCCTCCATTTACTCGGGGGACCATGATGTATGGTGGGAAGTCTGTCATAGTACGGATGCAATATGGAAATGTGGCCTTCGCAAGATTGCTCACATCACTGGTACTCTCCGAAGCTCTCAATATGCTCAGATTCTAGAGAAGGAGCTCTTGTCACTCCTTGCAAGTGATTCAATATGTCAGCAGGATTGTGCTCCATTTCATACCTCAAAAGAAATGAAAAACTGTTTCCATAATAATGGGGTTGCTATCCTTGCTGAATGTGCTGGTCAACTTAACATCATTACAAGAAATTCTAGCACAAATTGTTGTAGCCCTTTAACAGCAAAACAAAATGACGTATTCAATTATGTGTTAATAAAATGTACTTGAAATGAATATTCTTTTCTTTCTTAAATGCGTTTTTGGGCCTCCAGCACTTTAAAAGCAAATATAGATAAAATTTATGAATGAATTTAACCGAGCGTCTATTATACACATTGCCAGAAAAAATTTGTCTTGATCCTCTTCAATATTCAATAATTTAAGGTATTCCCCTTGTTAGCACGACTTAACTTTTAAATTCATTAAATGCAAAATTGACTCAAGAAATTCAAATGATACAGATAAGATCTTTACATTATTTTATAGTATTAGCAACAACCAATTAGAATTGATGATGTAATTGAACATCTGGTATTTGGCATTTTCATGAAATTAAATTCAATTGCATCTACCTCATTTTTCAGTTAATAAATTGACATATGGGATAAAATTTTTTGCAAAATTTTGACACGTGAACAACTATAGCTAAGAACAAATTTTTTTTTGCATTGGATAGTAAACCAATAGCGTTTAAACAATTGATGATGAGCTAGATAATCTATTAATTTTAAGATATATAAATTTGTAAAAAACCTCTTTCACTTACAGTTAAGCATAGTGCATAATCTACGCCGCACTTTCACTAGTTATTTGCTGACGTCACATGGCACTGTTTAAATTTCTTGTAATGAAGAATCTATCACAAAAGACATGCTTGATGTTCAAACATTGTCAATCAATTCATGAATTATTGCTCCATTTATGTCAGCAAATTGTAATGCTTCTTTTGTGAAGCAAAAATGTTTAATCATGCTATTTGAAGTGATGGATGTGACCATCACTAGCAGCTATGACAAAATGTTTTATGCTACACAAGTGTATGATTTACCTTCAATTTTGTCTTGTAGAACATTTCTTACATATAAATATGATAAGGCAATTTTTATGTAGAAATCCTTTATTAGTACTTATACTGGAATTAAAAAATCTAATAAATTGAATTAATTCACACAATGAGAATGCTTTGGATTCGGTTGAAAACCTGATTTCAGCATAGGCTTGAATAATGTGTAATATGCTCAAAAAATTTCAAGTAGAGATGAAATGTCTTCAGCGAAAAGAATCAGGTTCGCAGATGTTATCTAAACTGTAAGATGATTGAAGTGTATATAATATTAAGAAAAACACAATAATAATGCATGGACTATTTTTGACGTTATCATTTGCACTATTCCAATTTATTTTTGGTTTTTTAGAAGGGATTGAATTTGATTGTATGCAATTTGACACTAGTGGGAAATTTTATCATTTGCATCGGTACAAAAGGATTCTGATCAGATATGGATTTAGGGGGTAGAGGCACCCGATTGTCGTACAATAAAGAGGTGCTCCAGCTATTAATATTTTTCATCATGAGCTTCTCTTCGGTGGTTCTTAAAAATGATGTCAGACAGAGGAGAACAGAACAGAGCAGGGCAGGACAGTGCAGAGTAGGGTTGGGGCATTCAAAAATAGCTTACTATTATGCAACAGTGCACACGAATTTACATAAATGAAGTGAATGCTATAAATTTACGAGCAATCTTTTAAAATCTTACAATAGTATATAATATTCCTCTAAAACTCAAACTATGTTTTTAAATTTCAGTGTGTAGATTTTACAAACGCTGTGGAAATAACCAACTATAACATATGGCTTAAACGAAGTGAAAACTATATTGCATTGCATAACTAGAACACAAAAAATTATAAAAAATGATCAAAGTTTTAATCATACCAGTACCAGAAATTCTTGGTCTCACATAATCTCTTTTATTCTGACTGGCAGCAAAATGGTACATTGTTTGCAATCAGTTTTAGAGCCTGAATAAAATACTACAACAGCTGGAAGCAAAAAATATTTATATGAAGAATTTTAATCTTCCCTAACGGGATGTAAAAAATTTAACAATGTATCCGTAACCTGCGTGATTCCTACTGCCACAAGACTCTACTGACTTTGATGCATAGGAGAGAAAATATTTTGAAGCCATATGATAATTATTAATCGACCCATTCTATGCTTCTAAATGTTGTTCACTTTAATTTTAAAATGAACTATTTTAACTTCAAACTTACATTAAACTGCCACCCATTGAAAAATCCCCAATCCGTTACTGATTCTGATGTATATTCACAATCTGTTCTTGGAGGCAAATGAGAATTTATATCAGACTAAGGATGATCTGAGAATAATTCTGATGTGTCACTGTTATTATCTACGTTTTCAAGCATTAAATTTAGAGAAACTAAAGAAGTGTAAAAAATATAGTAATAATTTTTGAATTTACAATTCATATCAATCTATACTGTGTTTCATCAGTTCAAGTCTGGCCCTCCACTACCATTGTCTTAAAATAAATGTCTTGATTACTATATCAGTCATTTTAAGTTATGAAATTAATTTTACAATAACTAGTATTGAAATCTTTTTAATAATTAGACACTAAATGATATTTTACAAATATAATGCAAATATACTACATCAAAACCCAGCTCAGACTAGGATCCATGATGCATATGTTGGCTTTACCTTCAATAAGTTTTTGGGTTTGAGCAATGATATTGTTTGCTGTAGAATCAGTCCATGAAAAGTATGATAACGTTGGGTTACTGCATAGAAGTGAACACATAGTTTCCAATTCAGTGGTTTGACTTTTTTTAAAAACATTGTTTTTATGTTGTTTCAATCTATGTGATATTATGTGAGAGTTTCTAAAATAATTGATCTTGTCATTAATAACAGAAGAAAATATTTGGTATAATTGTAGTCCTTTAATGGCTACCATTAAAGTTAATTTGGCATCAAAATCTGAATTGTGTGCTAATACTGTATAAATATTTGATGCAGGCAACAATTCTTGGAAAGTTGTTACTAAATTGCTGGTTTCTTTGATTTTTTCGAAAAACATTGAAATGTGATTTTTAACATCCTTTTCTTTTATCTCATCAATGTTAGTTTTGCCAGATCTTAACATTACTTTAATTTCAGCTCGATAAGTGACATTTTAGAACTTTAAGTTTTCTTTTGTTAAGTTAGATCAAATTATATCCATTCCACCTGAGAATAATGCAATAGTTGGGATTTTCATTTTGGTAATAACTTGTTTGATCATAGTAATTTGTTTATGAATTGGTTGGCCATTATGTAGTGATTGAGATAGATTATGACACGAATCAACATATAGTCATTTGCCATTGTTGTGTTTCTTGATATTTTCTACTGCCAATTTATAATTTTCTGTTTTCATATAACTTGATAGTGTGATCATGTTTTTGTGACTTTTTTAAGAGTGCTGTGAAGGTTTTGAAAACAGATATACTTTGCTCAAATGAAATAAATGATGTTCAGTGAATTGTAATCAATGTTTAGAGATTTTTAGTTTCTGTAAATTAAGTAATAGCAAACTAACGTTTATAATGTTGAAGTTTTCATCAAAGGAGGGGTGGACTTTAGCACTTAAATAGCATCGTTCAAAAGTTTCAACCATAGTATGTTTGTCGAACAAGAGCATATTACAGTGAGCTTGTTTATAAGAGTCTGTTGTGAAGCTTAGAATATTGGCAGAAGGAACAGAATTTTTATAACATAATAAATTGTGTATACGTTCTTTACTTTCTGCTGACGTATTTCTATCCACAATATAAAGAGCTTTCTTTGAAGGTTTAAAGTAGGGATGAAGTAATTCGCCTTCTATACAAGTAAATTTTTCCAATCTAAGAGCATTTTTAATTGATTGAGAATTTGTAGATGATGCAGACGAATCTGAGTCTTGATGAGGTCTATTAATATGAGACGCCAAAACATCTGTAAGAGGCGAAGAATCCAGAATTTTACGTTTAACGCCCACCCTTGTGGTTCCTGGAGCAAGAAACCCTCTTCCGAGCGTCATAAACCATTTGAAGCTAATGATGAAAAGATGCAAATGAGGTTGACTGCATACTCGTCCCTCCTGCCTCCTGAGACGAGGTTGTATCCCTTACCTTCATTGCTGTGTGTTGTCATTTCATACCTAAATATATGTTAAATATTTAGTTCGCAATCTTGGGGAATATAATTAGGATTAGGATTTCTAGTTGTATGTTTTGGTAAAACTCTGGTTGGTATGTTTACATAGTAATGTACCTGTTCATCAAAAGGTTCTTCTAATACACTTTCAATATCAGAAACATCATAAAAATTAATTTTCTACACCATTATCTATACATTTTAATTCATTAAAATTGTCTAATTTAACATTTTAAATATCCTTAATGTTTTTTTTAAGATTTTGCAAGAGTTTAATTGATAGTTATTATCAAGTAATACTTTACCTCTGATAAAAGGTGTTTACCATAAATCTTATTAAATTTGTGTTTTTGATGTATAGCACTCTTTTTCGTATTATGAATCATTGTCTCATGTGTAGATGTTAAAGTATCAATAAGATCACAAACATATTTATCAGTTTAATTTGTAAAAATTTTTTAAATAAAATCGATAATGGAGCAACAACTTGATGACCAAACATAGCCTTACATGGTGAAATGCCAGTAGTGGTATGATGAGACGTGTTATAATAAAATTCTACTTTTTTAATAATTTTACGTCAATGTTTACCTCCTATACATGATGTTAATGTTCTAATTAATTTTATTAGAGTGCGGTTGTTCTTTCAGCCATACCATTTGATTGTGGATGATAAAATGTTGTATGCTCATGTAAAATTTCTAACTGAGACATTAATTCAGAAAACAAAGAACTTTCAAACTGAACACCTTGATTGGTTATTGTTTGTGACATAGGACCAAAAGTTAATATCCATTCATGTACAATTATTTCAGCAATTTTCTTAGCTGTAATTAAGTCAGTAGGTATAATTTTACAATATTTTAGTAAAATTGTCAACCATAACTACAACATATTGAAAATTTTCATTGTCTTCTTATAATTGATAAATGTCAATGTAAATGATATTTCATTAGAGTTTTCAGCAATAATTTTTTGAAGTTGTTCTGGAAAATGTTCTTTATTGGTTAATAAACAAATTTTACATTTATCAATGACATTGTAAACCACTTTTTTCAAATTAGTTACTATAAAATATGCATTTACTCTTTTTGTGCCTAAATGACCGTTTTCATGAATTTTACCTATGAAATCATGTTTGTAGTAATCTGGAATAGCAATCTAATTATTTCTTAGTCACTTAGTGAATAATAAAACTTGAGATGTAATCTTCCAATCGTATTTATTGTAGTAGCGTGAAACTATAGGATCTAAAATCGTATCAAGCATAGCAACTTTATTGATAATTGTTTTAAAAGTGGATCAAGTAATTGTTTTTCCACAATTTCTACTTCTGAAATTTCTTCTAATACTTAGAGTAAGTTTTCCTTGTCTATCAACATTAATATCAGGCAAATTTTCATTTTTTGTGAGCAAGCTATTTAAATCTTTGATTTGGTTAGAAGTCAAATGAGATGTATGTCAGAATAGATTTTTGGTATTGTAATCTCTTCATACGATTTAGTAATTGCTTGTCTATTAGTAAACAATTGCGATTTTCTTGATTTGAGTATAAACTGGAAAAGCAAATATTTTTAACTGTTGAGGTCTCAAGGTTATAACTTTATCAGTTTTGTTCAGGCCCGTGGCCAGAATTTGCAAACCAGAGGGGCCATGGCCCCACAGTAGCCCATAAATTCATGTGAAAAAAATTTTCACTTTGTCATAAACATTAGTATTTGATAGAATTTTTCTAAATTTATATTAGCAGGAACAGATACGAATTTTTTAAAAGTTATATTAACAGGAACAGATACGAATTTTTCAAAGGTTATATTAGCAGGAACAGATACAAATTTTTTCACTATAGCTTATAAATGAATTTAAATGAAATATCTATATTTAGATACTTCATTTAGTTACAAAATAGCTGATATTGACCATATAATATTGAACAAATAACTGCAATTCTAATAGTATATGTTCTAAGTGAATATATAAACAAATTATCTTAAGACATATCAATTATAAATAAACAAAAACAATATCTATAGAAATTGTAAACGTCTTCCTCCTCCTTCTCGTCCAACATGAAGTGATAACATTTCTATGAAGAGGTCTACAACCCTGTCCATATTGACATTGCGTGGCAAACTTTTTTTGATAGATAATAAGCAAAGCCCACTCAACCTGTCTTTTTTCATTGAATTTCGTAGATAATTGCAGACACGACGAAGAGAAGAAAATGCACGCTCTACTGAAGTGTTTGCCACTGGAATAGTAAGAATTAATTGGAGCCGGCTGGCTTAAATTGGAAAACCAAAGAATGGCTGAAGTGAAAGTAAAACTTCAGATATGCTTTCTGGCTGATTTTCCATGATTCGGAAAATGTTTGAATATACCGCAATTTCAGATTTTATTGAAGCAGTAGGAAGTTTGTATATATCTAAAACTGGCCTCAATTGATCATACTAAAAAAATATCGCTTTTTGGATGACAGGCAGCAATTGCAAACAAAATAGGTGTCTCTTTAAATCTTCTCTCCATTTCGCTTATAACAGAATCAATAATTAGAAAAAAAATGCTACGCTTTAAATTTCTACATTGGTCATCTACAGTAGAAAACGTTTGAACATGCTGTCCAAGTGATATGTTAACAACACAATCTTTCAAGGTCGTTTGCTCACTACGCATTCGTTTTACTAGAATTAATAAAATATCATTATTTTCTGCATTTCTGCAAACCTGTTTCCAGATGTTTGCATTAAAATAGTCATCAGAATGTTTCTTTTCAGCAATTTGACATGTTCCTGGGATAGAGCTACCGCCAATGCTAAATCGGTTGAAGAACTTTGAAATATATTGGAAAGAGGAGCTAATTGAAATCATTTAGACAGACTAAATTGCTTACAGCAGTAAGCGCAGAAAATAAGCTCTCAGCACCAGAACTTTCATTGACAGACCAAGAATTTGACTGAGAGATCTTCTTTAAATATATAATATATTATAGTGGCTGTTAACTGCATTGACCAGACTTTCCCGAAAGTTCCATTTGTGATCGCACATTGATGGCAAATTCAAGACAGTGATGTTGGAAGCTTTTGAAGACTACGAAAGAATTCCCTCCTTTTTAATGACCCATTAATGAAATTATCTAGCTTCGAAAGCAATCCGAAAAAGCGATTTGCAGCATCAACAATAGATGCTGTATTGGACCATACAAAGTTTAGTCTATGGGCTTAACAATGCACATATAAGCAATGACTAGACACTTTCTCACGAAGAAGTTTCTGCACTCCTCCAATTCTGCCTGACATTACTGATGCCCAGGGTCCGGATTTTATTGCGCCAAAAATAGGTCAAAATTGCGCCAAAAATTGCGTCAAAAATGATTTAAAATGCGTCAAAAATTGCGCGAAATTTTCTCAAAACTAATTAAAAACAAGAGTTTAAGGACAATTGTATTTAACATGTTTGTATAGTTATTCAATAAACCAGTCATAGTTTGGAGTTCCAAGCAATTATCAAGTGTTTTTTCAGACTTTCAACTTGGAGATTTTTGCGCTTATCAGTCAAAATTCCATCAACCAGTAAAAAGACTCGTTCAATCTCGCAGGAAACAATTTGGGCTTTCATGTAATATGATGCCTGGATTGTTTCTTGATTTGTTCCCTGGCTGGTTTCCGCAATTGTGTTTAAATTCTTGAGTCTCTGAAAGCCGGCGTTCTTTTTCAAAATGTTGCTCAACTTTGATGTATATGGCTTGAAATCCACTTTTTCAATAACAGTAGAAACGACTTGCATCGATTCATTCAAACATATGCGACCTTGTAATTTAGTGATAGCATTCGATAGTGCTTTGAATCTGGAGCGAAAGAAATCAAGCTCCCGATAAAGAGATTGGTCTTGCAATAAGTTAACAANCGTGTAATATGATGCCTGGATTGTTTCTTGATTTGTTCCCTGGCCGGTTTCCGCAATTGTGTTTAAATTCTTGAGTCTCTGAAAGCCGGCGTTCTTTTCTAAAATGTTGCTCAACTTTGATTTATATGACTCGAAATCCACTTTTTCAATAACAGTAGAAACGACTTGCATCGATTCATTCAAACATATGCGACCTTGTAATTTAGTGATAGCATTCGATAGTGCTTTGAATCTGGAGCGAATGAAATCAAGCTCCCGATAAAGAGATTGGTCTTGCAATAAGTTAACAATGATTTCGACATTTCCAGTATCTTCTTCATTAATGACTCCCTCAAAGTACTGGGAAATAATGTCATAATTTTCGGCAAAATAATAACAAGTGTTCAGCCATGTGTTCCATCTAGTCTCTATTGGTCGTAGTGGAAGAGCAACGGCAGTAACTTCCCGAAAACTTCTCTGGCGTCCTGGATTTCTGACAAAATAATGGTNAAAATAAACCAGAAACTAAGGGTTTAATTGAAAATATTGAATAAGTAGCTAGCAATTTATTGCAGGATGTTCGAAAAACGTGTATTCGTTAGACCCCATTCTTTTGCGGTTCAAAGGTCACCAATATTATTGTCACAGACAAAAGTTTACTAGTACCCACATTTCTAGTAGCACTATTGATGACAGTTATGTTGAATTCATGAAAATCTCTAAATGAGATTAATAAAAATAATATTTCATATGAATCTTCATTCTCACATATCAGATAGTTATCTTTTTCTTGTCAAGCAGAAGCAATGAATTCGTGCTAATTTACTCATTCTCAGCAAGATTTTGACTCGTAAGTAGAACATCTCAACTTGTTGTCCTTGCAACATTACTTTTCAAATTAGAAGATGTTAAATTGAACCGGGTACAAAACGTCCGGCAAAAATAAATATAAATAACATTGTCAGTACAAAAACAAACACCGCTTAACAAAAATATTATTGACCATTGAATTCTTATCTTTGGCAGGTAGAAGTTCGAC